>JAVQJL010019150.1:0-40350 GCA_036024295.1 Nannoperca obscura | reverse complement strand
ACGACAGCAGGGGCGAGTTAAGAAGCACGACACACAACAGAGGGGTGTGTGTGGTCCTGCTCGACATGTTGACATCAACAAACACAGTGGGGCTGCTTTTACTCAGTGCACTGTATTTTCTTTACACTTGACTTTTTATTCTCTGGTGCGATTATTCTGGGTTAACACGAGCGTTACGGGGACATGAAAGTTCAGACCTTTGCGCCTTTGATTATTGATTAGTCATTCTCATTTTGATGGTAATTCACATTGCCCTTTTGGCCAGGTTGCCGGTTTAAAAAGAGAGAATGCATGTCCATAGACTTCACGGTTAAGTAAGGATTAAAAAAAAAAGGAACATATAGGAATTTAAGTCAATTTGTCTAATCTAATGAGCTTCAGCAAAATTTGACCATATTACTTATTATAAAAGGGCAATGCCAGTGTTTTTTCTATCAATATTGTGTTATTTTTAAAAAGAAAATGTGAACCTAAAACAATCAATGTAAAAACAATCAACCTAAAACAATCAACAATTTGTGCAACAGTTTGTTCTCCACTTCACATGGTGATATTTCAGAGATTTAACGAGCTTTGAAATGAGGTTTAAGCAGCAGTCAATCACTTTCAGAGTTATTTTTCTTTTCTAAAGGGATCCTTTATAGATGGATATAATGAATTTGATGTTCTATAGGCCCCATCCAGAAAGTAAATTAGTGTATATGGCAGATTTCTATGGAGCAGGTCCAGAACTCAAAAATCTGTTTGGTTAAACTTTTGGTTTCTGTTGCAAATGGAGCAAGAAAATTGTCTGATTCAGCAAAACTCAGAGTTACGAACCTATCCATTAACATTTGTCTATACGACCACATATTGACACATTTGGGATAGAGATGAGATTGTGCTTTAGTGTATTTAAGGAGCCTCTGTGTTTCCGTGAGTTGAGTTGAGTTCATACATCTGAGTCTCTGGCTCCCATTCATGCTGCAGTGAAAAACAGGATAAAGTAGGGATCGATACCACCCTGCCTTGGCCGAGACCAGACACCAAACAAAGGCGGGTCCTTGCTCAGTGTCACGTGGCTCTCGCTCTAAAAGGCAGGTTTAAGGCTTACGTGATACTGGAATTGTAATGCAGACAAAAAGAAACAAGATGGTATATTGATTGCGCGAGGCTGCAGTAAAATTTGAGACAAGGGAGGCCATATTTCTGTAAGAAGGGATGGTACTGACAAAGAGAGATCGGAATATCACACTCTGGCTGTGTAATTAGCACTCCAGCTTGCCTTCAGGCCCCCTAATGACACCTGCTCCAATCTACCATTGCAGCAATTCGCAACAACACCAAAGCCCACAGGGAAGCTCAGCTTTCCTGGGACAACTGAGGTTGCCATGGCAACCCCTCCTCATCCATCGCTATTGTTAAAGTCCTCAAACGTTCTTCTGGGAGGAGTAAACTTTCCCCGTCAAATCAGACAGGATAACAAGTCCTGAGATTGCTGGCTTTATGTGCGGCTCTGACAAACTGTATTGTTTAAAGTGACATGATGTCAGTTACAGAAAGCTGTGAATAAGAGAGTTAAAGAGGGAAGAAGCGCGGTTATAAAGACACAACTTCTGTACTCCCTACATTATGCTGTAACAACCGTGCCGCAGATGCAGTCATTTTTCAGTTCAACCCCAAAAGCAGCATTTTACACTGAAACAGAGGCCCCCAAAAAACACAGGCTTCACTTAATGAGTTCACACATGATGTCTAATCAGAACAACAGTGTTGAACAGCATGCAAAGTCCCGCTCGCCCACTATCCTCCGTTCCTCCGCGCCGCCAAAACTCAGCTACATCAAGGTATCCACAGTGCGAAAGCTGAATGGAAAAACGAACAAAAAAGATTCTCAGCTTCAGAGCCTTTGGCACAGAATTCCTCTTAGGCTCGATTAAAATTGCAAGGCAAAATTCTGTATTTGCATGTATGGTAATCAGCCAATTAAAACCATCTGGAATGCAAATTCAGCGACCCACAGACTTAAAAGAAATATGAGTGGCAACCCCCAAGTTGGTTTCCTCTCGTTTCTTACAAGGAGGAACCATTTTGACAACGATTTACAGCCGAACAGAGTCTGAGGGAATGATTCAGGGTCTGTGCGGCACTTCCACTCAGTCTGATCAGATGTGATGAAGGATGACAACACTTCTGGATAGATTAGACTGCAACACCCACAAATTTGTTTTCATATGAGAATATGCTAAGCCGACGACAGCAATGATGTTATCCATTTGTCACACTAGCTTCTGTGCGCTCTCGCACCTGCTCTTGTATTTAACATTTCCAGAATACAGCCCGGCCTTGACTTAGAGCAATCGATATCTTGAGTGTGTCTCCGCAACACCATCGTGCCCTCGGCGCCCTCTGAGCATGCCGCCACTCGATCGATGAGGTCGTGTCTGACACGTGACACCATCGCTCCACGCTGAGACCCCCTGCGGACGCTGGTCTCAGAGCATCCTGCATCAGCATGTTCGAACTATTCTCCGCTCTCTAACTGGAATAATCCTTTTGGTTGCAGCCATCTGACCTCTAATAGTGGCTCTAGTGCTAACAACCTAAACGCTTTTCCAACTGAACAATATTCAAACAATGCAGATTATATAAGCGGTGACAAAAGATGTTATAAACCTTAACAAAACAGACATTACCAAACCAGTTTTACAGTATTTACAACACAAGTGTTTTTGTGCAGAAAGGAAAATACTGCAGAACACACTTTTGTCAAATGGTACCAAAAAACAAGGTGGATTTGAGGTCTACAGCTAAAATAAAACACTAACTCTACACACACTGGATGGCATTTTTCTTTAAATTGTCTTTCTCACAATTGAAAAATATTGCTCACCTAAAACATTAATTAAAGCTCCAACCTCAGTGTCTGCTGCGGAGATCGCCCATACCAGGTATGATGTATGAAGGTGGAACCGCTGCGAGCAGGTACATTAGCGCTACAAGATCAGTCACAGATAAACGAGCGTTGCCTGGAAAACTGCTGGCTAGTCACAGAAGGTGTCTGTCTGGCTGATGTACCGAGTGATGGTCAGCTGGGACAGAGAGTACCACTGCAGCACATAGCAGGATGAGGGATACGATCTACTGTCATTTAAATGAAGTGAGAAGGACAGAATGAACCCGAGTACAACCTGATTTACCCTCACTCCCAAGTCCAGTACAGCTAACACATTGAAATTCAATGAACTGTGAAAATGCATGACGAGAATTCACACAATTACCTGCATTTTATTTATTTGTTTGAACGGACATCAAATAACATTTTACTTTGTAATATTTCACTTTTTTTTCTCTCTCGAATTTATTGTTTGAAGTCTTTGCTTCTGTAAAATTATGTTTTAAGAGACACAATGACACAAAAAAATGTTTCCTTTCATCTATTTTCCCCCTATTACCAAGTCTAAATGAGATCAAACAGTGGACTTCCCTCTTCATGTAACTGAACCATCCACACACCGTCTCAAAAAGGATCCCAAATGTGCCGGTGCCTACAAACCGCTGTCCTTCAGGGTTTAAAAGTGATTAACTCTAAGCTATCTCTACGATGCCTAATCACGGTACTTTAGATAGTATGCAGACCACAAATTATTTACTGGCACACCGAGGAGGTGGCAGACTGACAAATGACCCTAAATGTGTCTGTTTTTGTGATGTATAATGCATACTCGGAGCACCTTTCACCAGTCATACTCTTACATAATTAATGAAGCTCTTCTTATCAGTATTGACACAGCACCGACATGGAGTCCTGTATCCACTAAAGGGCACGAAGAAAGAGAACGGGGACATGCACCACAAACTGACAGCTAGTCTGTGGCTGTTTAAACAGACAAAAAACATCCTTCATGAATTCATTTGACTTGAAAATCCGTGCTGATGTCACTTTTGGTGCTGCACCTCAAACAATGCTTTATGTTTTGCTGCATGATGAAGAGACACTAACAATACCGCCTTAACTGTCCATGACACAATGACCCACATTAAAATTTTAACAACACATCCCATATTGCAGAATGAGGCAGAGTTTAGGATAATGTAGTTTGATACCCTGCAGGATAAAACAAAGATAATAAGAAACACCAGCGAAGGGCAAAACGGCAAAGTCAATGCGCCTTTTACTTGCCTCCTTAATACCCTGTATAATCATAAACCTAATCCGTCTCCAACACAGAAAATCACATTTATCAATTCAACCAACACTGTTTCTTTGCAGAGAAAGGACACAGACAAGGAGACACAAAACTTCACTGTAGGTAAAGTGGCGCAGGCAATCTTCCCAACTTAAAGCTCCTCTGAGGGACCGATATCCTAAGAGACAAAGCAAGGCCTGGGCCCCAGCAGGACTACCGCAGTAGGACAGCAGGGTTGCTCTCTGACAGCCGTGTTTGGACTGAGCCTGGAAAGCTGCAGATAAATCTACTTCCAGCGAATAAAAATCATTTCCTGCTGCTTTCTCAGGTAACTGCAGTGCCTCTTTCATACTCTATTCTGTGTGATTTAGCACCCTCTTGTGGTGTAAAAATGTGAAAACAGTGGAGGAACTAAAGAAAGCTCAACAGTGCCCTCTGGTACCCTGAAATGGGTACGCCCATAATATGAAAGGTCATGTTACTAAGCCTTATAGTCTTGTAACAACACATATAAACAGAGATTTTCTTAATCATATAAACACATCAATATTTGATCCCGGTACTCTATCTGGGCCAGTTGTGAGAAGCGGTGGTGACTTGCGAGGATGAGTCACTCGCTTCCAGTCAGCCTCGCTGTTTGCTGTGTGAGTAATCTCACAGTGCTGCTCGGCCGCTGAGTCGGCCTCAGAGCACAGTCAGGGAATCCGTTAGGCCTGCTGAAATAAAGGACTGAAGAGGCGTGGGGGGGGAAAAAGTGTGGGGGGATTTTCCCTTGTTTTCAGTCTGGGAAAAGTAGCACTTCTGTGACATGCGAAGGTGGCATTGGTGAGCTAATGTAAATGTCATACACATCTCTTCTAAAATCTAAATATTAAAACTAAAACTATATTAACTTAAACTATTGGCCTGCATAGAAAAGGTACGTAAATCACACAAAATTCTGAACAAACTCCAATTACAAAAAACCCTGGCTGAATGACTGCGCTTTAAATATGGTTGGGGTGTGTGCGTGTGGGGTGTGTGTGTGTGTGTGTGTCGGTGGGTGCGTCATATCCTTACCCTGGTCTATGTTGTGCTGTGGTAGCTGGCTCATCTGAGTGTGGACCACACCTGCGTAATTCCGGAGAAATGCCTCTTCACTCGGTGTAAGCTGCAGAGAAGTAAACAAGGTAACGTTTCAAATCATAAAACAAGTTCAAGGAAAACTAAAATTTATTTAAAAAAGGTCAAGTATCAGTATAATGTATCCTATGACTTAAATTTATCAGTTATCAGTCAGTTATATCCTTTGAACCGATATTTATGTAATCAGTTTTTTTATTTACTCCATGTGATCTTTTCTTTCTTTGATTTTTTTATTGGTTCTTGTGCTCTGTAATTTAAGTATCTATATATATAGTCTCTTAAGATGCAAGAAGAAGAGGTCACGTCTGGTTTTATCATGCAGATTAGGAAAATTCAAATTTCAAACAAAAGAATTCTCCCAGAGGTATCCATGTGACATTTTGGATCCAGAATATTTGGAGTTTCTACATGAATTAGTTCAAATAAATTATTTATTTATTTTTCTGTTATCCTTTTGAGTTTTGGTTCACATCTCTCTTCAATCATTTTAGGGTCATGGGAATATTTGACCGTTCTGCCCATTTAGAAAGAGAGAGAGTTGCACTTCTGCTGCAGTGTTAACAATCACAAAGTCAGTCTTTCAGTCCCTGAAAGTTGACCATCCTCTAATGTTGTGTCTTAAAGACAAATGTTTAAACTCTGTGGTTTATAGCTTTGGGAACCACTTGATTGTTATCTTTAAAAAACAAATCAAATTTATAGTGACAAACCTTATAAAACAATACTTCTGTTAGGAATGGATACACATTTGACTTACAGCATCAAAGTTATACATATAATCAGATGATGATGGGGCAGATCAGGCCATAATGCCCCATTTCAGGGTTCTCATTTTAGCCAACCTTTGCTGCGTGAAATACCAACCATAACAAACGGATTTAATCAGTCATAGCTATTTAACATTATTTCGGAGAGCTGCCCAAAACACAAAATGAAACTAATTTGTTTTCTGGTTTGATGAGTGTAAGGGGGATGGTCTCTCTGACCTTTTGGTTTCTCCTCCAAACTGGTTTGAAAACAAACATTTTTCACCTTTAAATCTGCTTGTTATCTTTAAAATAACAACAAGGTTTGAAGGAGGACAGGTTTGCATGATATACTTGCTTCTGTAAACTTGTTATCATTTAGAATGCAGTCAGGTTTTTGTTTTTTGTTCTCTGGAGGCTGCAAATGAGCTCATCTCTGCTCAATTCCTCCACGCTGTCAAAGGGCAGTCACTACCTGAGCTGAACAGAATGTACGCATCTCTCCGGAGCTGCTCTGCCTGATGCAGACATACAAAATCAGGGGGGGCTGTAGTGGGGGGTTGAGTTGTGGCTGAGTGATGGCAGATTTGTCTTCTGTAATGACATTTCGTCCAGAATGGACTTGTGCTACGCTACTTTACACAACAGCATAAACAACTCGGATGGAGGTCTTTATTTATTGTGATCTGTTTTGAGGTCTATCACGTGAAATGTTTTGCTCTAAGGTTTACATAGCAGGTCTGTAGAGCTTCTCCTTCTGCTTCTGGAAGAATCCATCTTCCCAATGACATCAACATTTTGACATGTTAATGATCGTTTTTGGTCTTGATGGCCAAATTGGAAAGGTTTTATAGTGGCCAGATTTCAGGATGACATCATCTGAAGATATGTGACATTTGCTTTGATTAAACAAACAACCACTGTGTGTGTGTGTGTGTGTGTGTGAGTGTGAGAGCTGGACAAAAGGCAGCGCAAAAACTAACTTTGAAAATCTGTAAAATGTGAATAACCAAATAAAAAATGTCATGTAACCACAGTTTGTGTGCGTCGAGACACTGTACTTACATTTGATCCCATTTTCTTTAGCATGAGCAGGACCCGCACTTTCTGTTGGATGTACAGGTCTTCAGGAGACTTCCCCGGGGCCTCCTCGCGGTTCATCCCCCCTGCTCCTGTGGCTCTGCACACACAAACAAGTCCATGTTACACAAGGCCTGCGAAAAATCACAGCTACGCTTACGCAACACTCACTGGGTTTTTATAAATGAAAAATACTTAAAACACTGGGTCGTTTCAGCAACACAATGTGACATAATTTATATAAATTGATAGGGATACCCCATCAAAATATCTTGATTGTGAACACTCGCCCCAGCAACCCTGAAAAGTTAGTTATGACCGTGTCATTCAGGTAGCTCAATAGCAATTCTACCTGTATTTTTCCTCTGTATTCTTCTGGATGACAAAGGTATTACATATGAGTTCTGTACTGAATACAACTCAGACAAAAGCTTTATAAACAGAACATTGACAACCACTGTATAAGTCATACTATCCTTGGCAGTGATCTTTAGCAGATATGAGATTCAGACTCATATAGTCAGCACTAAGCTAACGACCCCTGGAGTATTACTACTAAAACAAAATATAAGACTGACTGCATTTCAATTACCAAATGTTTTCCCAGATGTAAAGCGCTAAGCCGGAACAAGAGGTTTTACTTTTAGGGCAAATAATACAGACTCTAGTCTGCGTGATAAGCACTTAATTCATATAATCCAAACAGTGATGATATTGGGAGTCAGGGGCCTTGTCTCAGTGTAGGTTTGGCATTTCACAGCGTGAATGGCTGTCATTAATATTGCATGGCAGTTTCCACACAGATCTCGCCCCTGCCTGCTCCTTCCATCTCTTATTCTCCATCTAACTAATGACCTATTTTCACTGCCAGTCTGCAGAGATGCAAAATATAGGCAAAGTGGGAGAAAAAGGGTCGAGGGAAAAGGAGGCGATAAAAGGAGCTGCTAATGCCGATGACAGGAAAGGGATAGGTTCCGCTGTGATAGCGCACGCACATCAAGGTCGGCTGTGTCGCATCAGATCTCTGTTGTAACACACCAACAAGACGAGGCTACAGCGCGGCTTGACATCCAGCCTAAATTTGATAATTGAAATAGCTAAACATGCAGAAGGAATCATTCACAGAAACGAGCTAAATAAATCTTTAAAAAAGGATCAAATACGGTGAGAGAAAAGAAAAAAAAAAGATTTAATGGAGAGAATATCAGTATGCAAGTCAGGATTTGTTCTCCCCCAAGAATATTTCATAAAAAGCCTACGGGAGCCACAGTGACTATGATAGTTCTGGCAATTTATTTTGGCCTCTTATCTATACAAAGGACAACTAATGCATGTTGACAGGCTGTTTGATGTGGGGTTATATTTAATTGAGGAGCTGGCTCGCCACCCCCCCCACACACACACACACACACACACACACACTTCCCATAGCCATGGGGGTGGGGGTGAGTGTGGCACCATTGGCCATTGGCTGGCGTTTGGGTGCCACTGTGAGTGTGTAGATTCATCCAGCTCAGAGCAGCGGGAGACCATGCTTCTGGCTATAGTTCTTATAATTATATCAACCTTCGGTGGCTGTTTACTACAAGCAACTAGCACTTGACTTTGTTTTCTTGTCCGTTTTCAGTCATTCAAAGTGATAGTAGGACAGCGACATTTTTTGGAGGGGCAGATGAATATATTAGTTATTCATTTCCAACTGAGCATCAGGCACATGTTTAATTGGAGGGCCACTGAAGACTCAAAGCAAGACGGACATGAAAAAGATGGAGAGCGCTCGCCGGTGTCAGTTGCTCAGTACACTTTAAGGGTGGTGGCGTGTGAATGTATTTGGGTGTGGGGGTGGTGATGCAGAGAAGATGTTGGTGGAGGGTGTAGAGGGTGGCAGAAGTGTCTTCATATCAGCAGCAGTGACATGTTTGATCACGTCCCCAAGCTCCACGCTTCAGACAAACGGAAGACTGCAGGCAGAGAGGCCGACCGGCGAGATGACATACCGAATGAAGAATGATATAAACGCAGGGGCACCAATCTGCCCGTCCTTAGAAGCTCACTGGAAATAAAACGGCCACAGCGTGCGTATGAGGGGATAGGGAGTAGAGGATGAAGAGAATGACTGAAGCACAGGATTACTTTAATTACCAAAAGGTGCCACCATGTCTTGAGATTTTTTTAAGACAACAAACACCCATTAATATTCAGGCATATTTTGAGACCTGACAACCTGACACCATTTTCATGTCTGCTACTGCACAAAAGGCAGATATATTCCACATTCATCACTGTATAAATAGGCCCATTGCTTTCATGACTGAGGCATTTCTGATCCTCTGATGTTTGCTTTTGAAGTTTGAAAACTGGCCATATTTAGTGCCATCGCTGCCC
Organism: Nannoperca obscura; assembly: GCA_036024295.1. NCBI lineage: Eukaryota > Metazoa > Chordata > Actinopteri > Centrarchiformes > Percichthyidae > Nannoperca > Nannoperca obscura. Next base: position 30,845 of record JAVQJL010019150.1, on the reverse strand, counting down.
AGGCTGCTTACTGTTTCGAGGGTTGCAATTTGTATTTTTTAACCAGCCTGAAAAAAAAATATTCTTACTTATCCCACTTTCACAGCGATATCTGCTATAAGAAGAACAAATCTAGCGCATAGAATCCAATGGGTAGAATCTCTGTAGGAAGTGAAATTGTAAATGAGGACGATCACTGATGTTCTCCTTTTGTTGTGAGTCACTTTAACAAAAGAGGAAAGAGAAAGGAGTCTTATCCCATTCTTTTGTGAATTTCACAATATTGTTCTTCAGGCTGGAGGGAAGATTAACTACTAATTTTGTAGGTGATTATTTTGGGCAGCAGAGTAGCTACAGAACGGTAATAATTACAATTATGGTACTCAGTGAACTGGATGACAACATGTGTACAACAGTGATTAACATTGTGCATATGATTATGTAACGGATAATTTCATCCATGCAACCCTGCTGAACAAACTAGCTTTCCGTGATTACAATTCCAACAATGCTCCTAATTGTACTCGGATGCCAAAAAAGACATATGTGCTCATAGTCAGGTGTATTATCATAGGTCTGTATCTTATATAACACAATATGAATGCTGCAAAAACTACAACTATTTTCCTTAAATGGACCACTTCATTGTCCCGTAGTACATACAATACATACAAAAGTGAAAAATGAAATAATAAAAATGTAATTTCCAAAAGCAGAAGGTGATCTACAAATTGCTTGTTTTGTCCAATACTGTGAAACATGTTGCTCGTTACGTCAAACCAATAATCTAAACCCCCAAAATGTGCAATTTAAAATTGTACAACAAAGAAAAGCAGCGAGAAGCAGAAACCAGCAAATGATTGGGATTTTTGCTTAATAAAATGACAAATGATTAATCGATCAGAATTGTTGATTCATTTTCTGTAGTCCCCCTAATCAATGAAAAGACTAATCGCCTCAGTACTAGACATATTGCCATTTTGCTACAGCGACCTAGTAAAACATGCCATGCAAACATCCAACTTTCTATTACACAAAACGCAGGCTGACCAATAAATTCATTGCTACAGAGTGACACGACTTATCTGTCTATTAATATTTCTTCAAGCTGTGTTCTTCTGAGAAGACATAAAACACAAACTTCTATTTATAGACCAGTGTTTGAATTACATGTTTACCACTTCAGCAAACAACCAACTCCATCTAGGTATTCTTGTAAAATGCAGACATGTAAGGTTTTGTCAGGATGCGCTGACAAAGAGGAACATTACAAGTGACACAATTCTGCTAAAGCCTATAAATAGTGTTTTAGAAAGAGACCTTTCTATAAGTAGCTTCCTAGGTCATTCATAGCATTACTCGCTCGTCTCTGTAGCCTGTCTTACATCATTTCAAGGGCCACAATAAGGATCCTGTCAGACTCCTTTGTGTGCGCCTCATGTTAGTTTCTAGAGGTGGGCTGGCTCAACACTAATCCCTCGAGGGATGCTCAGCCAGCCTCAGACGCATGTGGCTAATATTTCAGACGTAATCAAAGGCTTTCTTCAATGCTGATCTAGGCCTAATCCCCCCTCTCTGCCTGCGATGGGCTCTTGTCAGTGTTGTGATGTTGGCTTGAGCTGAGAGACATCGAGCTCTCTGAGCCCCTCTAGGAAGCCTTGCTAAACCACAGCGTCACTGGTAATTGAGGCTGGAAGTGTATGTTTACTGCACTCATTTTAATAGTTCTGCTTTCTGGCAGTTCAGCCTTGTGTCAGCTTGCAGCATTTTCACATTTAAAGGATGACATTCGATTATATAAGGAACACCTTTATGGCGGCAACTAACAATTATTTTCATTATCAATTAAACTGCCAATTACTTTCACAATGAATCGTTTCCCAGAGCCCCAAGTGACGTCTCAAAATTGCTTCTTTTGTCCAACCAATAGTCTAAAACCCATGGGCTTCATTTACTTTAAAAAAGAAAAAGAAAAGCAGCAACCCGTCACATTTAAGAAGGTGGAACCAACCAGTAAAGAGCCAATGAATTGGCAATTCATTTTCCTTCAATCTACTAATCGTTGCAGCTCTAGTTGCACCCTGCAGGGATGGAAATTAGCACCAGCCACCAGCCAGATGCTGGTCAAATATAAATGGTAGATTTCAGACACAAAATAATGATTTACTATTGAGTGGCTGGAACTTTTTTAAGCTTACAAACTTGTACAAACATATGTACTTTGATGAATACTGTTTGTATAAAAAGTCAAAGTATATTTAATTCTGGAAATACATATGATCAATTTCTGACTTTTGAAAAATGATTTCATTTCAGAGGCATATTTATCATTATGTTATTGTGACGTATCACAGGTGGCTGTCTTGTAATCAATTATGTATTGAGGAATGAGCTGTATTTCAATAGCAACGTCAATACGAGCAAAGCATTGTATTGAGATACTATACTATACACACGAAGCGGCGTCTGATTCCCCGCCCTTCGAACACATGGCAGGAGACTGAATGTATGTTCTTGCTGTAGTAGGGTGGATTATGGTTGGAATATCATAATACTAGCACAAATATTTTGGGGGAGATAACAATTTGCACCTTGTTATGATAAATGTGTGCAAAAATCAGAGAAAAATAAACAAATGGATATTCCACTATTTGTATTACATCGCTAAACTTCTTTTTCTGCTACTTTATTTCTGACAGTAAAACAAGTCTAAACTTAAAGAGACAGATTTCTTCTGGGGCACTGATGCGTGCAATATGACCATCAAAATGGGCCCTGTTTAAAAAAAAAAAAAAAAGCCTTAATCTAAAATCATAATGTGATTTAGACTGTTTGTCGCTTGCTACCATCAAAAATGTCATAGAGCTACAAATTGCACATTCAGTAATGCCAATATATAGACATGCCTATTCATTGCATGGCTTCTGCATTCCAGATTTCTATAATATATTTGCGTTTGCATTAGTGTTACTCTGAGAAACAAATCCAGGGAGGAGACATCTCAAGATCATTTCAACACTCTGGCAGGGCCACACAGTGCAGGGAGGGAGAATCTGCTGCCAGGGATTACAGTATGCAATGTGATAGGCCCTCACATTTGCCGGGGGTCATGAAGGGCAGAGGCTGCCACAGTGCACCGACCCAGTCACACATGGCCCGGTCCACTTGTCCAGCATGTTATCGGCTCTAGAATCAGCTGCTCACATGATGCACAATGTTTGATTGTTTTAGAAAGTCGAATTCCCCCAGCAAGAAGAAAAAACAAGAAACGGGCCTCCTAGCTGACGGACAAACTGTCAGCCAGTGTCTGAAAGAGGAGATGTTTAGCTTTACAATGATGGCCCTAAAAGCCGGAACTCTATAAAGACCCTGCGAGGTCAAAAGTCTCTACAGACAGGAAGAACTGAGAAGGAAAAAGAACTTGATTCAATCATGAGCTGCTCCTACATCCCAAGCAAATGTGTGAGAAACTTAAGTAGGCTAGAAGCCTGGCCTGGCCGCCAGCTGAGCTCCCAACAACCTGGCCTGGAACTGTAAAGCAGCTGTGTCACTGCAGGTACACACACACACACATACACTCTTTTACTAATGGCTACCGTGACATGTAACCTAATAAAACTAGTGATCATGCTGAAATTAGGACAGAACGTTATTCTCATTTAGCACTGCAGTTCAGCAAAATAAACTTCAAGTGGATTGTTTATCTTATGACTTTTCAATATTGTCCTGCCGTAACAATAGCATAGGGGAAATTGGGTTGCAATTTAGGATTCTTTTGATTTCCAATGAATCTGTTACTTTAAAAAAAACAACTAATAAATCAATTAAATATTACATATATAAAATGGCTGAAAAAAAGTAAATAATGCCACACAGGACCCCAGTCCAAGTCCTCCACATGTTTTAACTGACCAACAGTCCAAAATGTAAAAATACCAGACTTACATTGATGAAAAAGAGAGAAAAGCAGTAAAGACTCACATTTTAGAGGCCAGCAAATGTTTGGCATTTTTGATCAATTATTTCTGACGATAAATGGACTATTAAAAGTTGTTGGCAGTTTATTTTTGTCGATTAAATCGACCAAATGTTTTCAGCACAAGAAAAATCCTTACAGCAATTCAGTCCCAATGGCCCAACAAAACAGCTTCTACCCAGACAAAACCTGCAGGAAACAATGAAAAAGATTTGACCGGGCGTGCACCCAGCGGACTGACTCCCTCTGGGTTGAGAGGCAGCATGGGGTCCTGAAGCAGCGTGAGCCAGACGAGCAGACACTGCAGGCCAGAAAGGCCCTGGCTTGGACTTACTGGATGTCTGCATGCTGCTTTTGTGTGAACCCATCTCCTCACATATACAGTGTGCCCGCAACAATGGCTACAGTATCTGGGGACAATGGCGATGAACTGGTTTGTGAAAACATGATTGATAAGTAGGTCATGTCTTGTTGTCACCACGTGAGGCATGAACTCAAACAGTCCTGCTCAACTGCCCAGGCTTAGTTCATAGCTGGGTTTCTGGGTGTGCTTAACTTTTCCTTTGACTATTTCTGTGCCACATTAAGTTGTTACTACAGAGTGTAAGTTAAAGTAGGCAGGACATACAGACACAAATGTGTACCTGATGTCACCAGAAAAAAACAAAACAAATTTCCACCAATATTCAGGCTGCTAGGCTACAAATAATAGCACGTACATTTGATAAGATTCCGGCAACCTGATTTTGCAAATGTTTCCATCATATTAAATTTGATACAACTTGAGTTTTTCACAGACCACGCTATATAATATAATTAAATCTGGTCTATGATCTCAGAACATCTTAGCTCACTCCTCAGGGTCCCTCAAAGGAATTGAAACAGAAGCTGCTGCCTTAAGCTGGTCCTTCGGGGGTGTGGCTGCAAGATTTCAAAAGCGCCAGCGTCAAGGCAGAGTATAAAATTCTATAAGTTACATGAGCTATGTGCTTGGAACAATGGAATGCAAATGTGAACTGCGAACAGAGAAGAGGACTTGATTTCAAGTCCGATTTGAGTCATCAAAAACAATTAATAAAAGACTTCCGGGTGCGGAAGCCATGAATGGATGCAAGAAGCTCTAGTATCATAGCGCCAGGCCACAACAGGCTACTACGTGGGCTTCTTAAAGCCGACGAGGCTGACGTGTGGCTTGTGCCAAACACAGAGCGAAAGGTTGTGAGATGAACCAGCCCACCCTCCCAAACTGTGCTCGCGGGCAGCTGATGAGATCCCCTCTGGGCTCGTGGGGGGTTGAGCAGCCGCTGAAGACCACCTGCCCCGAGCGTGAGGAGGCAAGGAGGGGTAAGCGGAGGGGACCAGGGGTCCTAATTTCTCTCCAAAATCCAGCCGGCTAGGGGAATTTGCTAACTAAGGCAGGCTTGACTTACTGTGGTTCGTGACCTACTCTGCTATTTGCCAGGAAGATTCAGAGCGCTTGCCTGTGGCCAAGCCCTGATACCCACTGGCTGCAGCACTCATCAATGCCCCACTGCAGGCAGGATGCCAGCCGTCTGACATGTGGGAGGAAAGCAGACACTGTAAAAGGCAGGGTGGCACAATGCATCCATGGGTGTCATGATCCAAAAATAAGAAGCCAATGAAGAAGTTATGTGAAAAGAAAACATTTATGTGAAAACCAATTTGAAAGAAAGTGACCACATGCACAGTAGCTTCAGTGGTCGGAGCGGCTTATTTTAAATGTTCACCAAGTCCAAGCATTGCCATGGCCAACTGGTGGGATTTTGGTGAGTGGAACAAATGGGTCTGTAATTTGTATTTACATGTAGGCTTGCATCATGTACGTGTCGTCTGCTAAATGACTTGTCAGCAGGAAAAAGAAAACCGGTTTGATGTAGTTATATTGCTAATAATCGCTAGTACAAATAAAGCAAACTGCAACGTTAAGGCTAACGAGTCTGCGTGACGTACACTAACGTTTGCTGAGATTTATAGTTTGACTGTAGGTAATTTCTCAATTGTTCGTAGTTTTCTTCGAGGACAAACTGAATAAAAAAACAACAACACGGCAAACAAAAATAACTAAACGTCAAATGTAGCGAAGGGAAACAAAAAAAAAACACTTGGTTTTGTAAGTGATGGATACACATGACTGAATGGTTCTTGTTATCATGTTGCGGGACGCAGACTGTTCAAACTGTAGCAGCGCTCTTGCTAGCAAGCAGAAAGCCTTCAACGGATTTTCGACATGGATCTTAAGCCACATCCGTCGTAGAAAAGCGTATGGACAGTACTCTCAGTGACTAACGAGTCGCATTCATTTCAACCTGACAAACATTTAACGTAGTCTCCACCAAAACCGCGGCACTATTGGCAAAGCAGCCAATGCTAACGAACCAAGCTAGCTCGCTAGCATACCCGAGACAAAAGCCTGAATGAAGTTCCTATGGGTGAAAACACGATCCAGGTACCGCTACTCTGCCAGAAGTGTGAACGCCGGGATTCAAACACGCGTATCGTTTCAATAACCCCTGACAACGTGCGCCTCGTCAAGTCAAGAAAACGAGACATATGCGCTTACCCCTCCTGGTCCAGCTTTTCTTTCTTCAGTGCTCTGTTTGAATGGTGTGTTGTTGTAGGAGGGCGTCCTGTTCCGGGGTCACATCCCTCCAGTCGGCAGAGCTACGGCGAACTGACTCAACGCAGCGAGAGTCCTGCTGGATGTTCAGTACCTCTGCCGGCCACAGGGGCCGCCACCGGCCCGGCCAACACTATACATGGTCTCTATTACAAAACTTTCATTGTATGTACCCTGTAGACCCACGTCTCAGAAAACACAAACCCATTGCTGATACGAATACGAATACGACTTGCTGTGTTGAACCGACTCGCTTCTTTTGGCACACCTGAGATGTCCTGGGAGGAAATATTACTTACCTACTTGCTTGATCGTCAAATGTTCGCTCCAGTTTGAAATATGATTGTCACATGTCAATTATAGCAGTACAAATGCAAATTATAAATTTTTAGGCAATCTGACTAATCTGCAAGGAAAGTATTACCCCCATAAATCAAAATGTTCCAATATCAAAACTTAAAAAAAAAAAAAAAGCTATATGAATGTATATAGCCTACGGTGATGCAATTTATCATGCTCATAATAGGACAGTGATAAATACATAATCTGTGTTGTAAATATTTAAATAAGGTATCTCTCCACCTTAGGATACAGTATGTCTTGTATTCACCACATGCTACTTGTATATTGATGATATGGTTCTGTGTTCAAGAAAGTGTAGAACCACTAGAGGACTTTATCACATTTGCAAAAACCACCATGCATAATCAGAATTAATTACATTGCCACAGCCCCAAATTTAGAAGCAACATTGAGTCTGTTCATTAAAAATGACAGGAGCCCAAATAAGACTAGTGTGCATTGACTGGCTCATAACATGTATACTTTATTTACCTTTTCTCTGTTCAGTTGCATAGAGATTGCTATAGATATTCTCTAAAACTGTATTATGTGTGAACTCCTTTGGACTTAAAAAAATACTGGGGGTTATTCAGGAAAAAGTGAAAAAGAGGGGTGACTTTGGTGACTCTGGCCTTCATCCATGATCCTCATTTTTGAAGCTGTAAAACATAGGTAGAAAATTGAGCTAACATATGGCTTCGATCCCAGAAAGTCTCAGTGCGTTCTGCTGTTGCAAACTGTTTATTGAGTGTATGTTTTCCTCCCAACAGCAAGTAAAGCAAATGTAAAAACAGGAAGCAGACAAAGAACAAGTCTACATCAGGCATTAGACCTATTTTGGCCATGATGATTTATCTGTTTTAGCTGCACACATGAAAATACGGCCTGAGCCTTGAAATATTTGTACCATTTGACAGAATACATGAATTACAATCAATTTAAAAGGCAACAGCAGTACATTTTACAATTTGCAAACGTAGCACAAACTCAGTAAACTCCGTCCTTCTGTCTTAAAGCAGCAGTGTTTAGCGGAGCCCATACTGAGGGACATTGATGACCCATATTTAAAGTATATTCCACAGTGAATATTTCAGAAGCTTTTAAATCTTGCTGTGTGTAATCTACAGCTACACTTGCTTTTCTGTAAAAAGTCATCACTGTACAGACACCCATTCAAATGGTAGAGATAATTTATACTGCTATGTGAAATAAAAAGGCTTTGAAAAGCACATCATCTTCCTTGCAGGACTGACAGCAAGATATACAGCATGTAAACTAATCTGAATGCACCATAAAACAGCTGTTAAACAGACAAACACTATTTTGCACAGCAGTAGATATGTCATAGAGGTGTTTGACACTTGAAGCATGAAATCTCTTTCATGGCACCTGGCACAAAAATGCAATGGGAATCACAGTGCATGACTTAAATATAAGAAAATAACACAGTCACACACACACACACACACACACACACACACACACACACGTACTGCAACATTTGAAAAAAGAGTCTAGATTTATACTTTCAAAAGGCCCTGTGTACAGAACCACATTCTGAGAAACTCAACCACAATTCTATGTCTTATACAAGTCCACATATTCTTATTTGGGTCATAATGCCTCATGTATTAAATATTTTGTGTGATCCTTTGACCAAACATCTACATAATATCTTTGACATTTTGGAATATACACCTATTTACTTTCTGAGTTAGATTAGAAAAGCGATACCATTCTCGAAAGTTAGCTTAGCATAAAGACTGAAACTGAGAGAAACTGCTAGTCTGGGGTCGGGGGTATCTGCTTGTCCAACAACTATGTACACTTACAGTCAGATACAGTTTTTCTACTAATGTGTTGATTTGTGAGCTTTAAAGGCGCTGGGTGGCAGATTTTGTTATGTTCTGTCAGAGCCAGGCTAGCTGTTTCCTGTCTTTTCGCTAAGTTAAGCTAAACTAAGCTAAGCTAAGCTAAAGGCTGAAGACTCCAGCTGCCCATTTAATGGATGGGCATGAGAGTGGTATTGACCTTCTCATCTAACTTTCAGCAAGAGAGCAAATAAGCATATTTACCCAAATGTTTGTCAAACTGTTCCTTTAATGCCACGTAGCTGTTTAGTAAAGATCTGCTGGGCGACACAGCCTGGTACACAGGGATGTTACCAAAATAAAGGTCCCATTTAAAGTTATTACAATAAATTGTAAATGTTACAATGCTTCCTGTCTACTGACATTCCAGAGGGAAAACACTGTACTTCAAGACAATATTACACATACAATAAGTGATACAGCAGTAAAACACAGCATCCTTTTAAAATATCCTTCATGATTTTGTACTTCAGAATTACCAAATTAAATAAAATACAAAAAAGTACACATACAATAAAATAAAAGAAGTACACAATTGCGAAGAGGCAGTTGAAATGAGAGGAAATGATCCAGCCATCAAGGGTTGTAAACCGTACAAAAGACTTGAGGTGAAACTGCCGCCCTGTTATTGTACTAGGTGAGTGAACGGTATCGTCTAAAGTCATCATTAACTTTCTCTGCAGTTTGCTCCGTGCTGAGTAACGCAGTCGGTGAGATGAACTTTCAGTCTCTGCTTCTGTGATTCATGACACTTTTGCATGAGCGGGTGGTTTTCAAGTAGCGATTTGAACACATCAAAAAAGCGTGTTTATAGTTTCTGTTGATATGTCCTCAAGGCAAAGGCATTCCATTATTTGACGGGAGACTTTGGATGCCTCCACTTAGTCGTTATTTACCACAGAAAAGCCAGCCAGATGTAAACGTTTGCTGAGTGTCTTTGAATGCCATTAATAAAGTAAAGTATTTGATTGTGTTTTCTTCCCTTTTATCTCCATAAGTTAAAATCCATTATTTTTGGTTACTTCAGGTTACCTTGGTGCAGTATTCTTCACGGTCTGTTATCTTTGGCCAAGGAGTGCATCATCCAGTTAACCTTCGTCTTCCAGCTTTCCCGCAGAGCTTCATTGAACTTCACTTTGAAATTCTTCAGTGCCTCTTCCTCTGATTTGCCCAAAGCTAAAGAGTCCTTTTGAAAACAAGAAACCAAAACATTGTCAACACTATTATTATCCTCCTCCTCACCGTTATCATCAGCAGCAGCATTAGCATCATCATGGCTGCATACCTTTAGATACTGGATGTCTTTGAAGGAGGTGAGCTCTGGCAGTCCTGCTGCCTTCATCATTGCAAAGAGGTTGACGAACAACGTCCCATTCCGACACAGGATCTTATAGGCTCGCTCACAGTACTCCCTGAACCTGTCGATATGGACGCAACAATCAGGGTATAAATGGGTATAAAATATGTGAACAGAATCCCAGGTCAGTAAACAGACAAATACAAATATATTGTACCTCTCAAACTTCTCACTATTGTTTGTCCTCCCTTGTTGGATCACATGGACAAAGTCATAGGTCAAGATAAAAGGCACACGCTCCCTGTTGATGCCTAGTTTCCGCTTGAAGTTACCCAGGAAATGCCCGAAGTCAATGTGGAACAGCTGAGGAGAAAAAAAGTAAAAAATGACTTACGGGTTCTGAATCACTGACCACAGTCAAAAAAAACAAAACAACTAAGGTTGTTAATTTGCTAATTGGAAAATCGCAAACCATGACATACTAATCAGTATTACATTTAAGTGTTTTCTGAACATTCAGCAGTGAAAACTACTATACTATTGATTCTGGCAACTGTAGTAAGTGTTCTGCCACTTACTGCATTATGAAGCAAAGCACCAGTTAATTCAGGTTGACTACTGGGTTGAAAGTACCACCCATATCCCACTTTATATCTAATTGTGTTTCCCGTGATGAAAAATATTCCAGTAGTAAACCCCACCTGTCCGGTTTCCCTGATCATGATATTGTCGTTGTGACGATCTCCAATTCCCAAGACGTAAGTAGCTACACAGTAGCCAGCACAGGACAGCGTGAACTCTTCTATTGCTTTATCAAGTTTGGCCCTGGTGACAAAAAAAAAGATCAGACAAACAAGAAAGCAAAGCATGAGTGGGTTTTGTTCTTACAGAACATTTACACTTCTCTTATCTTTGTCATATCACCTGCATAACTATATATATGCACACACGCGTGAGTAATGAAGCAGAATTTCCTCACTGCTAAAGGAAATATTCACAGAGATCCTGTGGATGATTGATGATTGACCCTCACATCCTGTCACTGTCTAGACGTGTATTGGGGTTCACCGTGTCAAGCTTTTACTCATTTTCTCCATTCCATTTTGGGTGCCGCAGCATTTCAAGCTAATTACCTTTCTGTTCTGTCGTGCAGTCACAGCTGGGCCTGTCTTGGCAACATGACGTACAAAGGCTCATTTATTACAGTGAACGGTTCTCTCTCTTCGAGGAGCTTTTAGAAAAGACAAGACCTTCAGACTGTATGGCTCCAAATAAAAATCTACTCTCATTTAATGTTGTTGAAGCTGTAGCGGCATATGCACTTTTGTGTAGGTCTGTCACGGTTTTCAAATGCCGCACAATAAATAGTTTGAAGTGAACAATTCAAACCACACGCACAGACATCCAGAGAGCATTTCTTAAAGCATAAAACGTAAATGCTCCCACCTTAGATGGAAAAAATGATTTTCTCCATACTGTCAAAAAATACCACCTACATACTCTGACCCTGGGTTACAACTGAAGCTACACCGAATAACGTTTATATTAAGATCAGAAATGTACCCATGTAAGATTTTGTTACCATGCAGAATTACATGAAAAAAAGAAAATCAAACACTGTAAAAGTGGGATCTAGAATTTAAAGCTGATAATCATTTAATAAATGATTTATAACACACTGTAATGTCATTATAAGCAGATATAGGGTTATTTTAAATATTTTTTATTGTACAGTATTTGTTAACAATTATATCGTCTCCTATTAAGACATACTTTATGTTATTAGTGTGTTTTACTATGTCAGTCATTATCGGTTTTATCTGTCACATACATCCGCCTCTGACAAATGACAAATACAGACAGAATTAAAATGTCCTTGCATCTGCTCACAGCTACATTATAATGTGTTAAAGATCATTTAGTAATTGTTCCTATACTGTTTTTGCTAAATGGGGGGGAGGGTTAAAGTAAAGTGTTAACGCCAATAAAATAAATGTCTGTTCAAAACAGAGTCAGTGACACATTTCACACTATCACTGTGTTTCAATTCTCTAGAATATAAAAAGTGCTATAGTTGGTGCACCTTTTGGTAGTTTTTTTCACACATTTTGCAGAGTTCTGCAGAGACATCAATCAAAATGCAGTTTAGGAATGCCAAAGCCAAAGTAAAATGAAAAAAACGCCACAAACCGAAAGTAAAAAATGTTTTTCCAGCAAATATAATACTTTTCTTTTGGTCTACAAAATGTTTATGGCGTTGTAACATTTTTTTTTTTTTTTTGCCGCGATGGCTAGCTCTTACGTTTCTAATGTGCTTTACATTGTAGAACAATAATGTTTCTCAACAGACAACATAAAACAACAATTCAGTACGCGGGGTCTTCTTAAGCAAACTTAATTCTATATTTTATGTGGGTGAACACACTACATACAAACTAAACATGACTATCTGGGACACAACTTATGACACAAACGGCCTGAGAGCACTTGGGGATCCCCCATGAGGAGCTGGGGAAAGTTAGGAGAATAGGCCATTTAACCACCCTGTTGCCACTGTGTTACCCAGATCCTGATTAACAATTCAAAAATAGATAGATGGAAAAAAACTCTGCAGCACTAAACAGCATTTGGAATGAATATAATGCTGCTGGGTTCCTGGGGTTAAACAGATCTAGAGAGATCAATACGGTATCTATACAGTAGAAAAAGACATTTAGAAGCTTCCAGTAGTAACTGCTGAATCAAAGCTGTTCATCCTACTCACTCAGGATTCTTAGATTTGAGCCAGTTAAGCAGGGCATCCTTGTTGAAGGCAGCAGTGGCGGCACTGTTACTGCTGTTACGTTGGATATTGGCGATGGTGTCGGAGTTCTTCACTACCTCGATGAGCCCCATCTTGTTCCCAGTGGACAAGCAGCCATATGGGATCATTCTGTGAGTGGAGGGTAAAATTAACAGTATTAGGTTGGTCCAGACTCTAGAGGAGCTCCTCGTGCAAAAGCATCAACAGCCGCAGCAAACAATTGCTCCCACTGCACCTGAGATCCAGGCCTTCTTTCTTCCATAAGTTCTCCATGAGCTGGATCATCTGGAGGGTCAACATGTCTTGTCGAAGATCTAAAGGTGAAGAGTGAAAAAATGTAATCTAAATGTTTATTTCATGCTAACTTTCGCCCTGTTACTGTTTGACTTCTAACTTTCCTTTCTTTAAAATTAGGGGACATCCCTTTTCAAACCTGTTCTGTTTATCTTTCCTTGGGAATTTTAATGTGCAAACCTTTATTTTATTGCTTCAGTGTATTCCTTTTGTGTTGGAATACACAAGCTGCATGCTTAATCCTGACACTGTGTGGCTGCTGTTTGTTAATGTGTGCTGAATGAGTGTGGCAACGTATTCAGATATTCTTGTATCTCACCGTCTCCATTCTTGAAGATGATGCCCACCATGTCTCCTTGAGCCCAGGGGTTCTTATACATCAGCCAGAGCGGCTTCATCTTGGAGTCCATGAACCTGCACCTATCTGCACTGCAACAGCAAAAACACTCATTATAAACACATGATCATCGTAACTGTGCCAGGTTCACAGACTGCGGAAAAAATACACTTGAGAAGTTGAGAAAGTTGTAACAAAAAAATAAAATAAAAAACACTGCCCCAAGGGATGAAGATGGACAGGTTGGGGACAGAATATAAAAATGGTACCACCAGTGTAAGATGGTGTACAGTATAATTTAAAATAAAACAAAGTATACTGGTACTGTAAAAACTAAGAGTTCATTTGTCAATATGCTACATAAATGTATTATTTTGTAATTTAGTAAACCCAAAACTGCCCCTAAAAAATCCAATGACAGAGTCAAAAAAATGCAATTTGTATTGTGTGTGTCTTTGTGTGTCTGGCACTAACCAGATTTCAGCTAGGATGATGCTGGGGTTGAGTGGTGACAGCAGGTCTGACAGGGCCTCCAGGTAGGACTCCTGTCTAATACACAGCTTCAGGTCGTCCGCTGTCATCTTCTGGGAGCCCGACTTGACAAAGTCACTGAGGGCCTTCATTTTGCCCAGAGCCTCGTTCTATGCAGGAGAGGTAAAGGCAGGGGCTGACATTTAATAAAAAACAAAAACACACATTTCAGAGTTAGCAAGTCAGCGTGTATGAATTGTAGACATTACCTGTTTGGTTAAAAACTTGATGTGGTGGATGTTTCCCCTGCAGTAGGCCTCCAGAATCAGGCCAAAACGCAAACTCACAGATGCCACGTGAATCTCTGACCTACAATAAACACAAATCGGTCAAATAAAAAAGGCTGCAGATGCACGTGATCTCGTTATTTATGCTGGACTGCATCTCACCTGAGATGCCAAAACAGAAAGTGTCCTATCATCCTGTTGGACAAAGCCCTCTCTAGCAGGAAAGTGGCGAGGTCACAGTCTAGATAGGACTCGTACTTCAGGACCTGGACGAGCTGGATTAAGTACTGTAGCAGTTCATCATCACTGTGTGCGGAAAAAATGTTCAATAAATTATTACACTGTTCAAACTAAAAGCACATCATGTCTGATGCTTCATGGATATGAGCAAAAACATGAACATAAATATGTGAATACCTGAGCTTCCTGAGGCATCTGATGGTGAAAGAACGGACTGTTGGGTCTGGAAAACTGTAGTCTAAGAGCTCCAAGGCGTGGATGGCAGGGAGGTCTGGCCAGTTCCTCAGTAAACTCACCATCTGAGGAGAATCAAATGACCATTTTCTATCAAAATGAGAATAATTAAAACTCGTGTTTAAAGACCCGAGTGTTTGTATTTTTACTTTTTCAACATTTTCAAGACCTTTACTGGTTGGTAGTGCTGAAAAGAAAGTAACTACTTCGATAATCAATTAATTGCGCAGATAATTTATCAAGCACAAATATTTGCTGGTGTCAGTTTCTGACATGTGATGATATACTGCTGTTCTCAGCTTTATTCCATTGTCACCTTGGACCACTGGACTGTACAGACTTATTAAGCATGTTAGCATGCTTATGTTAGCATTTAGCTAACAAAGCAGTAGCATGGCTGTATGCTCTTAATCTTTTAACATTATTTAGACTATGAATCGATTAACCAGCTAAATACTTAAATTAATTGTTCAACTTTAGCTACTGCTTGACTTGCTGGATTATTCAGAATGACATACGTTGGCAGTGGCTAGTCAGAAAAAAATGCCAGCAATTACCGCCAACACAAGTGTTACACGTGAAATATGTGAAATGAGTCATTTAGCAGAAACAAAATGAGAATTTCTGTACATTCTGAGCACTTTCCCAGGTGTTTTTTGTATTTGGCAAACATTTCCAGACCTATATACAGACACCTGAGAAAAAATAAATTAACCATAGTGGGGAAATTATGTTTTAAAGCTCTAAATTCATACCTGAACTACGTCCTCACGCTTGTTCCACTTGGTGATGAGGAGCAGCTTGGACAGACTTTCAGGATAACGGTCGCGGACTTCTGCACGAAGCTTCCACAGGAGCTCCTTCTCGTCCTCGAAAATATCGGTGTAGTTTCTGTTGTCCATGATTTCTTTGAGTTTCATGAACTACAGGGAGCAAAATGACACGAAAACATACTTATACAAATATGTGGTCAGCAAGAAACCGCTGCTGTTTTTCAACTTCAACTGTGAGAGAAAGCCTTACCTCTTCTTTAGTGGCAATAGCTGCATCACCATTCTTCTCCATGTCACAAATCTGAAAACAGATAAGGGCTTTTTGACTGACTGTATTACAAAGCAAATAATTTAATTAATCTCAAATAAAGCTACTAAAATAAAATACTTTGGGGAATAAGTACCTTGTCAAGCGGGGGGTAATAGAGAGGGTGAGGCCGGATGTTGTGGAAGCGAATGAGAAGCCCAGCAGCACTGTCCACGTTGGGGTTCTTCTCCACTGTTCCCATCGGGTTCAGCAGATCGCCTTTGTCATCTGTGATGAAAATGGCATAACTTTATGAACAGTGATAATTGGTAGAGGCTTTTATCTACTTTTTGAGTACATTTTCACTTTTAAATCACTCTAACCCTAACCGTATCTCATAAAGAGACAGTGAGTATTAAACTGAATGTTCTTCTGAAGCGCAGAGAAAGATAAACTCATTTTACCTTACAGTCAAAGTGAAAAAAACATGTGGCCCTGTTTACTCCAACAAACAACAGTCATTTCCACCTCTTAAAAAGGCGATCTCATGCATCAGCACACGCACAATGAGTAAATATGTGGGGCTTTGATGCCACATGTAACTTTGGGTATCTCAGCGCTCGGTGTGTGCTGCCAGGAGTTGTGGAGGAGGCTGTTAACGTGTAAGGTGTTTTTGAAGAGAAGGAGATGTAATAAGAGGCAAGGCTGAAAGTACCAGGAACAGACGGCCATGTGGACAAGAGGAACTCCCCAGTCTTCAGCTGGTCCTTGTAGTCGAACACCATAGTGTTCACCCAGGCTATCGGACAATCCTGCATTAGAGAGACAGGGAGGATTAGGTTTGCTGATTTGCTTTGAAGACCATCTGCAAGCAGTAAAATCATACACAAAGAGGAACAAAGAGATAGTATGCTCTCATTTTCAATCAAAGCTACATTAAGGTTTGATCAGTTACAACTAAATCTATTCATTTTGTTGACATAATTTATCAAAATACATACAATAGTTTGTAGTAATTTGTGGGACATAAAATAAGTTACCATCTATCTGCTCTTTTTCTGTCAGAAATATGTTATATATAAATAACAGCCAACTCATTTTTGCAACATCCAAATGATTTATTTAAGATTCTTAAAAGCATTTTCATCAATGAATCTAAAATGTATTGACTTATTAAATCTCTCTTGTATAAGATCTGCTTTAATTTAGGCGTTCCTTTGAATTAAAATGAAATAGCAACTTTTACTTAATAATTAATCGTGTAAAGGACTTTGCACCTTCTAGCAAAAAAAATGACATAACAGTGATGTTACATTTATAAAGTCTTTAGTGTTTAGTTTAGTTGGAATGTAAAGCACCAAAAGCAGAAGTAAGATCCAGGCATAGGTCAGCAGAAAAACTAACGTGTTAAAAACACATGCAGGCTAAATGCACCCCGCTAAGAAAGAGGCAATACCCAGCACGAAGAGTGGCTAAAATAGTTCAGTTTCTGTCTTTCTGGCATCTGTCTGCAGGACTTCTCTTCCGGGCAAAAAAAGAGAGAAGTGGCTCAGAAAGCAGAAGTGGCTTTGATGCCCATAAACCCACCTGGGCGGACCTTCCAAACATGTTGCCTACAGCCGCTGCAATGCATCAAAACAAAAGCGGCTGAGACCACAGCCGCAGAAAAAAAAGAAAAGGGGGAATTTATTGTTGTTCACTGTACTTGTCAGCGTACAGTGAGTGGGCGTGTGTGGAGGCTCTTTCCCATGCAGTCTGTACTACTACTGCTGTTGTAGTTTCATGTATAAAACAGGGTTTAAGGAAAATAAGTAAATAGCAAGAGGATGGTAAAACCTTACACTCAGAGTGCCTCTATTGGCACTGTGGCATTTTATAGCATATTCAGCTTTAAATTCATAAATGTAATTAGGGCTGCAGCTAATAATATTTTATTATTGATTAATCTAAATTGATCATTTTCTTAATTCCAAATTTTGCCAATGTGAAAAAAACTGCTTTATTGTCCAAAATTCTGCATCAGAGAAGGGAAAAAAGTCAAAAATTCAAAGACATTCTATTTATAGTGATCAGTCCCCATCTTTACACATGTGGCAATACCACAGTGTAGAAATACTCTGTTACAAATGAAAGTCCTGAATTCAAAATTTTACTTAAGTATAAGTGAAAAAGCATTAGGTACAAGGTACAAGTACTTATTATGCAGCATGGTCCATTTCAGAATTACGTTTATTCCATTATTAAATTATAATTATTGATGCATTAATAGGTACATTACCTTAATGTTGCAGCTGGTAAGGGTGGAGCCTGTTTTTGTAATAAATATAAATGTAATAATTGTACTACTGTCAAAATGGAAGTTACTAACAATAGTGTTGAACTGCACACTGATCAACTGTTAAAACTGTTGATCAGTGTTTCACCAAACAAATGACATCGTCTTGAACTGGACCATTTTGTTCAGGTCTGGTTTCTTATAATTTACATAAGCAAAAAAATGCGTCATGTAATTAGGTAAAGTCCCCAATTTAAGAAGGACAACAGTAGCAGAAAATTGCTTTGCACTGTTTTTAGGCCTCTACTGTCCCCAGTTAAGGCCTTAAAGATGAGATGTAAATTAAAAGTGCTCAGTGCGCGGGAGTGTTGTAACAACAAATGGCGACTGTGAAGATGAATTTAGAATTCCTTGAAAATGTTTGCCAATTCCTTCCTTCCTTGGGGTGATGAACAGATAAAAGAGCTAAAGCGGATGAAATGTTAACCGCAGCCTTGCCACTGAACACACTTGCACAACCAGACGCAGCAGCAAAACACACCCCCACAGCACACTCTGACTACACACACTACACAGAGGAAACAGATCTGTTTGTGCTTGCTAACAAATTCACACCCACCAGCCCAAACACTCGCCTGCTCAAACACAAGTTGTACACTGAGGCCAGAAAATGCCATGAGCTTCTGACGGACTCACCGCTTTCTTATTCTTCTTTTTGGTGCCACGGGGTTTCTTGGTTTTCTCAATGACAGCATAGAGCGCAAAGCACAGGCGGCTCATGCGAGGCAGGTCAGCCACGTTTATGTCAAACTCCAGCTTTTGATCCCACAGCGGCTCAGAGCACACTGTCACCTCCGAGCTTGTCACCACCTTACAGAGCAGCTCGCTGCCATGGAACAGACCAGCCTGCACCACAAGCTGGATGGGGAAACACACATACACAGTAGTGATTAGATGAAGGCATGACATGTGGTTTGGAAGCTGTTTAGCACTTGTGTGAGGGAGACTGTTTGTGGAAGATTTACAGACTTCACTAGATGATTCAGAGTTTCCTGTGTCACTCAGGCTATGAGTCAAAGGGTCTATATCTTCATAACGTAAGCAGGTCGCGATGCCTTTCAATGTGATGCAGAGTCAAAATTCTATATTGTAGGACCATTAAGCTCCTGCCTTTTGGCAAATCAAGATAGTCCGAATTTACATTTACAAAATATATTCAAACCTTTCCATGCAAACTGCAGACATGTCTGATAATTACGTGACAGGACAAATTTGCCATCAGTCATGATGTGCTGTAAAGGCAGTAGCCTGAAGTGCACTCAATAACCCATCTAAACAGTAACATAGTTAGATATGAAACTGAATCACAAACACAGACACATATTAACAGAGATCCCTATTTGTGTTCTTACTCTTTTTTGTCAAGGTAGTTGAAATAAAAAATGACATTGCAAAAAAAAAAAAAAACTAACAGACATGGACAAACTTAATATGCAGCATTACTCAATATTTTGACATCATTTTGCTTGTTATTTACAGGGAAACATCTCAGTTTACACTTAGGTTAGGGCTTATGTGCAATAGTAACCAAATGCATGCATCAAAAAAAGAAGTACATTGAAAGCGAGAGATGGAGAGACAGCATGAAGTCTTTTTTCTTAGAATCTAGGACTCAGAATGAGACATAAAAATCAGATAGGCCCTCCCCACTTCCTGTTTTGAAGTTTTAACCAACCGCCTTGATGAATTATGGGAAACGTGTGGTCTGAACCATGTGACCCCGTCATTTACATCTCAACCCTGCTGTTCCTACAACTGAAATTGAGATATTAGTAAACAAGTGAATGCCACACTTCATTGAGCAGCAAAGTGAGCGAAAACCCACACAAAACCACACCAACCTTCATTCCTTCGTCTGCATTCACTCGGCTGCCCTGCAGTAGGTTAATGTAGAAAGGCTCATTGATGGACCACAGAGAGGTGGTATTCTGCTGTAGGAAGAAAGGACATTTCATTTTTTCCCCCGTAATTATTTACATTGAAACACCATTCATAGCATTGACTGAAGTCTAAAGTCATGAAACTGTTGCTACAATTTCCTGTTTAGCAACATGTCAAAAGATAGAAGCAATGTACACTTTCAAAAGAAATTAAAAAGGGGAACAAAGTCTGAAAAACAAAGTTTTTTTATTGTTCTTTACTGCTCATATTTCAGATTTGTTTTTGTGTGAATCACTTTAGATGAAAGCTTAAAAACACACAAGAGCAGCTCCAAAGTACGTAATATATGCTCTATGCTCAACAACAGTAAATGCAAGCAAAGGTGTCAAGTGTAAATGATCAACAATGCATTGCACGATGATTGCATTGCACTGTGATGAGGAGAGGCAGGAAAAAGAGCGCTGATCGGTTGATGAAAGACGACGTCCGCCCTCTGACTTCTTACCTTCTTCATTGGCAGTGGTGGAGGTCTGGACAAGGAGCGACACTTGTATACCTGGCTACACATTCTGCCCTGCTCCTCCTGATATTTGCTGATGGTGGAGTGGTGCACCATGGTTAGATGAGGGTTTTGGCCATTTCTCAAACACAAGAAAATGTACTGGGAGAATGAAAAAAGAGATAGACAAGAGGAGGGGACATAAGAAGAGATTTTTTTTTGTTTACTGGTACAGCCATCAGTCAGTTCACCCACAGACATTTCCCAGTGTTCTGATAGCACTGGTTAACTCCTGGAGGCTGTTCATTTGCTGTAGGTTAATGCAGTCAAAATCTCATTATGTCTGGATGGACACAGTTCCTTTCTGCAGGGCTGCTAGACAGATATGAGTCACATCTGCAGGTAGCTGGAGTTTCAAAATCAACAATGGGGTCTCTCCTGCCACCAAAACCATGACTTACTCCTGATCTTACAATCATTTTAGTTATTATAGACCACCTGTGCAGGCCAAAGCCACAGGCAGAATGCAGACAAACAACACAGACTAGAAAATGATCTACATCCACTGAGAAAATAACAGCGTTCACTGTTGTTGGGCTTTTTCATGTTTAATTGTTGGTCATTTTAACACTCTACAAATGAAAATACAGTCAATTGATTGCATAAGACAATCTACTTGCATCTGAAAGCCCACTGGTTAGTCATTTAGTAAAAAAGTACATAATGAAGACAAAGAAAGTTTTTAAACAAATCTACAGCTACAGGTTATTAAAAAATATCATCAAGGGGAAGGACACAGAAGACACAAATGAAGAACATTTGCTGCTGCACTGAATATTGCTCAGTTAGGTCAGTCACAAAAAAACCTAGCACAGTTGTGTCCTCAAAGATTGAGCGTCCACATGAAAAGGCCATTAATGAGGAAGGCCACCAAAAAGCCAACGGCAAAACCAAAGCGATTTACGCAACATCTGGACTCATTTTGGCCTGGAGGCATGCCTGATGAGACCAGAATTGTTTTGCTCATCATACTAAGAGGCTGAAATAAATACAGCAGAATACAAAAATATCATGGAGGCAAACCGGAGTCAGTCTGAATGAGAACTGAGTCTTGGGAAAAGATTTTTTTTTCCAGCAAGACAAAGACAACCATCAAGACAAACATCGCTTCAAAACAACAATGCTAATCGTCCAAATCCAGAATTTCTGGTAGGTAATGTAAATAATTTCTACACAAAACAGCTCAAACTGTTCCGGACACTCACTTTGAACTGGCACATGGGGTGGTTCCCATAGATGAAGTCCCACCTCCCGTTGACCTGTAAGGTGTAGTCCTCCGGCTCCTGTCGCACTGAGCGAAAGACGGTGGCCTTCTTTTTCAGGGCGCTCCTCTTCAGAGCCTCTGGGGGGTCCTGGGGGTCCTGCTGCAGCATGAAGCTTTCCTGTGAAAGCCACAGACAAGTTAATACAAATAAAGGTGCCAGCTTTACAGAAAATGGCAAAAATTGTTGCTCTCATGTCTGTGGATCTTGTTCCCAAGTGAAGTTTTGAAGGTGGCGTTTGGGATGTGGGAGGGGGATTTCCAGTGGTGCTCACATTTACTTAAAATCATCCTCCACAATTTGTCTACACAAAGTGGAACCACAGTTTTTCCCCATCAACGTTGTTGTGCTCTTTGTGGGGTTCACTGTTGCTGCCCCATCACATCATAACATTTGATTTGTCTTAAATATGACTCATAAAAACAGCAGGTCAACTCACATCGCAAGCCTCAAACTTGACATTTATGAAAATCTTCTTGGTGTTTTTTGACTTCACGCTCCCACACATGGGCGGAGAGCAGCATGGCTCCAGGTCGCATGGGAAGCTGTATTCCATCCACTGCTGCCATGGCAACATCTGGCGCTCCTGAGCCTTTTCTTCGCAAAAGGTACGCATCTTAGACCGAAACTCATTCACCTCGTGGTTCTTCTGGGCTTCAAACTCATGCAGACCTGAAAAACCATAATTAAAGCGTCAAAAAATGCACAGTGAGCGCTTTACTCATTGTGAAAGATTTTGTTATACAAACATTTACTTGATCCACCAGTAGAGAACGTCTCTACTGAGTGAAAAAATGGAACTGTAAAAATGAAATTAGCATTAGTTAACCTAGATGTGCTCCGTTTTCAAGTTAGCTACATTAGCTAAAAGCTAGCCAACTCTAGTCTGAGATCTCTGAATCACGATCACATCTTATTTTCCATCCACTCTAATGGTGCAGCTGTTGTGCCTGTTGTGACAGTGATTGGTTGGAAAAAACAATCAGCTTTGTAGGCGGGATTAAGAATGTGACTTAACCTACTCACATTCCCGTGCCAGGGCCTGAAAATTGCAAAGATAATGACAAAAAGTTGGCTGAGATTAACGGTGCTATTAAACGTTGTCATAAGTCGATAATAATAATAATAATAATAATTGTTAAAACAACAAATTTATATCCATCACTGGAATTTAGTGCCCCAACAAAGAACATGAACACAATGTCAGACTAAATAATGAAGTGTAACGAAATGGCAATTCAGTCTGAAATTGCCATTATTGCATTTAATATATTAATCAATAATTCTGTTTCCAACACTGGAAACATTAGAACTGGATCCAGGCGAGAGCAGCTCTGCCTCTGAGAAAAATGTACATGACTCGTTGACTGGCTTGTTTTCTTATCCTTAATTAACTACACAACAATACCACCGACCACCAAAAACCTCTAAGGCCCCACTGTGACTCTGGCAGCAGCTGAGCTCCATCAGAGAAGGATGCTGCTGACCTTTGCCAATTAACAGGCTGATTTGGGTGTTGGTGAGTTTCTCCACTCGGTCGCCCTCCCTCGCCACCAGCCTCAGAACACACATGAAGGGCCGCACGTCGCTTATGCGCCTCGATTCCTCCTCTAGTTCTTCCCTCTCTGCTGTCTGGTTAATGCAGGTGAAGACGTATGCGTCGGGATCGCCCAGTGCAGTGAACAGGGCCTCACTTCTTGCATTTTTCCAAACCATCTGAAACAGGAGACAACAGCAATACATGAGGCTGAGAGCGCAGTGTTTAGGACCTGAAGTGTGCAGTGTGTTCTCTGTGCGCGTCGTGTCGTGTAAAAGCACCCTTTATCCAAACAATGACTTAAAACAGTGGCGTAAAGTAATTATAATGGGCCCTAGTGAACGCTAGTTACTAGTTATGAAGCGCGCACACACACGTACCATTAAGCATATATATAGCCAACAATGTGGGTTTTACAATCTAATGAGTAACTGATGTTGACGCATGAATGCTCGCCTTGACAGATATTGCATGTAAATTAGCTACCATATCAAACAGAGACATCACTGGACAACATCAACATACATATTACCCAGCAATCATCATTGCATATCTGCGTATGACAAATCTATCAAAGAAAATAAGAAATGATTCATTTAAAACAAAAACAAAAGTAAACCAAGATGGAGATGGTCCAGTCAGTTCTTCTTTGAACACAAACATGCAGGCGCCGACACGTTGTTGAAGGGCCCACTTTCTATATGGGGACCCAGTGCAACCACATGATCTATATGTCTGCATTGTCTATATTTACACCCCTGACTCAAAACGCCTCAGCCAGTGTTATAACTGTTAGCAGGACAAAGCTGTCAACTTAACGGCTGTTGAAGAAGAACACATTAACCACCATTCTGGTTTCTCTAATGAACTAAACGAGCAACAATGATAACCTATTGTGCGAAAAAAATGACCCTGGCAGATTTTGAACATTTTCCAAAATTCCTTGTGAATTACCTCGATTGGAAAGACATTTAATATCTTAATCATCTTAACAGCTTCCAAGAGTATCATTACTTAGCACAGCTAAATCAAACAGCCTGAAGTGGCAGAACTGTTGGCATAGAAACTGGCACATGCACATTTTACAGCAGATCTGCTTCAGCAGAGAGCTGGCCATGTATACCAAGGAGGAAAGCTGTGGCTCCTTCTCTAACAGTCGCATCAAAACTTCAAGATGAATCCAAAGCACGAGCGAGCATTGTTCGGATTGTGTGGTGTTTTAATTAATTTAATGTCTGAAGGAAATATTAAGTCAACCAATTTGCTTAAAAGCATATTGGGTAAATATATTTAATAACAGCATTTTGCAACTGTGATCATAGGAGCCGTAGTGCTGTGCTGCGGTCAATCAATTGCAATCTCTTAGAAATACTGTGTTACCTTATTACAAATGTATAATGACATTATACACACCCAGGCAAAAAAGAAATCCTATCAAGGTTTTTCTCACTTCTAAAAGCAGTTACTGAAAATGAAACGGGGATGTGAGGGGACGTACTTTTTTGATGCTCTTGATGGTGTCGTTTCGAGACACAGGGAATTTGAGGAAGATCCCAGTAGGCAGCAGGAAGTCCATCATGATCCCCTGGTCCCCCTCCTTCTCCCATTCCTCCTGCATCCCATACTTCCCCGGGGGCATGATGACGGCCTCTCATTTACCATCAGCTCCTCAGCTGCTCACCGGAACACAAGCCGCCCGTCCACACAGAGGAAACACAGCCGGGGGTTAATATGTCCACTGTTAACACGAGTTACTGTACATGTACGTGTGCAGTGTGTTCTGTGGTGTAACACTCTGCGTGTTAGTTAAAACCCTCAATGATCTATCTTTATAAGGCTGTTTATTGGAATTAGAAAACACACGCAGTATGACACGACTGAATAACACTTTTGACTGATAACCAGTAGGCTAGTTGAAGGGCCTTGTTTGCACCTGATCCCTTCCTCCATCTCTTTACTGCAGTTATATAAAAACGTGTGTTTTTGGAGTGCAGCGATCAGTTCATAATCTGCACTTTTGCAGACTTCATTCGTACCTCTCCATCTTAACAGACTGAATGTTCCGTCAGAGAGAAGTGGGCAGGGGTTAAATGAGGTGAAGACACACTAAAGTGAAACTTCAATTGACTGAATCATACACACTACAAAATAAAACACTGACTATTTTGAAATGTGATGTCCTGCATCGTGCAAAGCCGTTCAAGTGACTGTGCAAACAGAAAAACACTGTATTTTGAGTGTAATGTTCAATAGTTTGCCATAAAGTAATTCTACACTATTGATTTAGGTAAGAGGAAACTTGTGCTGTGCGAGCTGCACTGTCTCCCAGATGTAGGCTGACTTACGCCTATACATACACACAGTATGGATTTTTCTGCACATTATAAATGAGAAACATGTTTAAAATTAGCAATGGGAAAGAAGGCAGAAGGTGCACACGCAGCCGATATAAGACGTGGTATTCTGCTGTCTGACCAAAGCGACAGCCTTGCCAACCTGTTAGCGCGGACACTTGCTCCGTCAGCTCTACGCGCCGGTCATCTCTTCAAGGTTTTATTACGGCGAAGATGGAGGCTGTAACATCCCGGTGACACGTCTCTCTCGGCGCGGCAGGACACGACAGGTGGCTCCGGGTTCTCTCTGCGAAGAGGAGGTGAGGTGAGGAGCTGTAAATCCGGTTAGAACGGACGAGGCGCTCGTAGGGCTCCGGTGGAGTGGTGAAGGGTTTCCCTGCGTCGCTCAAGTGCGCTATCGTCCACGCAGTGATGTTGTTGCGCTGACCCGGACTGAGCGGCTGCGCTCTGCCTCACCAGCTCCCAGCGCGCCAAGGGACTGTCCACCAAAACTTTAGTTCGCGCGAAGTGAAAAAGTCAACAAAAAAAAAAATGTCATGCTTAGCTCCCGCCCTCCGTTCCTCCTACGTAGCCCACTTCTGTGCTGATAGGCTTGTGTAAGGTATTTTATTTTGGTTTTGGATCAAATTGTAACTCAGAGCCGAAACAATTAGTCAATTAACTGATTAGTCAGTTGTCAGAAAAGTAATAGGCAGCTATTTTGACAACTGCTCAGTCATTTTTAAGCAAAAATGTAAAATATTCGCCAGTTCCAGCTTCTCAAATGTGACAATTTACTGCTTTTACATTTCTTTTCTTTTTTTCAAAAGAAAAATGACTCCTGTGAGTATTATACTATTACATATGTTTAAATTAATGCCACTGATACATTAATGTGGCAGTTTACTGCTGTTTTTGCTCTATATATCTATTTTACAAATACAGTTTATCACAAACAGGTGTAAAATAATGCTGTTGTTTTATGTATGAACATAAATTATAGCATGTTACTAGTCGAACATCAATAAACTGCATAAACTACAGGCTCCTGCACTTAAAATCTTATAAGTTCATCACATTTTGTAGCTCTTCTTTTTATTATTATTGTAAATTTGTCTATTTAGTGGTTTTATTACATTTTTTCTGTATATATCTGCTCTTGTTGGCACCCACGCACCAAAACAAATTCCTTGTATGTGTAAACATACATGGCAATAAACCTGATTCTGATTCTGATTAGAAATATGATTCTGAAAATATGTATTTGTAAAGTAATTTATTGCTGACAAATAAATGTAGTGAAGTAAAAAGTACAATATTTCCATTTGAAACGTGTAGTGGAATAGCAGTATAAAGTGGCATCAAATGGAAATACTCACATTTTAAGATCAGTACTTGAGTAAATGTACTTTGTGAGGCTCCTCCACTGGATTTGGATTGTAGGTCTGATAAAACAAGCAATGTGATCACCTTGAGCGCTGGGAAATTAGAATGGGCACTGTAACTTATTGTATAGATTAGTTCAATTAATCAAGAAAAGAAAATCAGATGATTAATTAATAATGAAAATAAGTGCTTTAATCTCATGTTATCACTTTGATCTCTACTTAAGGACATTGTGCTTCAATCAATTTGTCAATGACAGTAAGAAAATGTATTCACTGAAAATATTTGACAAGCAAAGACAAAAGTACAGTAGGTGCTTTCTCCTTTTGTTTCCTTCTACCAATGCAAGTTTCACAAGTCTAACACCCTGTGACCCAAAGTACACCAGCAGTATTTCCTACTTTTCTAAATTCTTGTAGGTCAGAAGTATATTTCCAGATCCTATAGTGTCGCTTAAGAAAGTCCAGCCCTCTGTTACGTGGGTTTTCATATGAATCAAAAGGAGGTTAAATTGTGCATTATGAACATTGTGTTAATGTGCATTTAAGAATATGCAACCAAGGATAAAAGAGTGAGAAGTTTTTAGAATTGTATTTGTTTATAAATCCCAAAATGTAAATAATAAATTAACATGTAAAAATAAATAAATACAGTGTTAGCCAATTCAACATTTAAAATGACAACATTCTTTGTGAGTCAAAATCTTCAGGTAACCCTTAATGTTTAATTTTATGCCTTTATTTTCAACATCTTTTTCAAGAGGTAGATGTCAGTAATTGGACTTAAACTCTTTGATGGGAAACCTGCCTTCCTTTTTCATATTTCCAAATGGTAACCATTAGACAGTGACAATACTAGTTTTGCAGCCATTTGTGAACAATGATACCACTCTCATGGAAGTGGAACATAAACCACAGTAGTACTACCGTAGAAAGGGGAAATGGAGGGGCCAACATTAACAGCACAATACAACTATTTACTCTCAGCCATTTGATGCACATGTGTGATTTTTTTGACTTGATATGTATACCAGACAATGTCTTAGCAAGACACATCACAGGTAAAGTAAAAGTAAAAGTAAATAAAACTAAATATATGTCAGTTATGTTTATTTGTCAGTTTGGTTTGCAGGTGTTAATCCTTCATGTGCACTCTGAGTCTTGGTGGTCTAGTAACTCTGAAAACTCTGGTTTCCTGTTCTATGAGGTCTTCGAGGCCACTGCTATGAGCGCATAAGATCTGGCAGACTCAGTTCATGTATTTTGAAAAACACAACATGTGTTTGTGAGTGCACTTCAGACCAGCTGGTGAAAACAGGAAGTGATTGTGCAGAAGGGAAACTATTGGCCAGGAGCTGCAGACTGAAAGTATGAACCTGCTTCCCACCCTGCACCCCTTAAAAGTCAGCGAACTATTTTCAACTATAAACTAGAAAAAACCCTGTCAGTAAACAAGGTACAGAGTTGACTCTTTTGCCAGCTGTGTCTGACACCAAAACATCAAATACTTAAGACAATAGATTCAATAGATTTACCCTTACTGAAAAGTGTTGGTAGTTGGATTTTGACCCATGTGGACCGAGCCAGGCTAGCCGTTTCCCTATTTCCAATGTTTATGCTAAGCTAAGGTAACTGGCTGCTGGTTTCAGCTTCACAATGAGAAAACAAATATGAGAGTGGAACTCTGACTGCCAGCAAGAAAACAGGTACAATTATTTACCCAAATGTCCAACTATTCCTTTAAGCCATGAATAACTTTCTTCAGATCATAATATAAAAGGAAGAGCTTGAAAATCATTAATGTTAAGCAATGGTTATGATCAAAGATGACAACATATTAGCCAATGGCTTGATGTAGGCAGATTGCTGGTTGAGGATTTTCTCTCATTAAGCTGAAAACAGCTGTCCAACTTTTGATGGCTTTGAAATAATCCAGAGTCTTTCAATTACACAGAGTTTGGTTTTAGACATATAACATCATGACAGCAGTATTAACAGTCCAAAGTAAACAGACAACGCGTACTGTGTAGAGAGATAAGGATTGGACCTAAGATGGATCCTTGGGGGACCCCACAGGGGATAGTATGAGGATGAGAGAGTGCCCATGCTAAGTGAAAAGTACTGTCTGTAGGGTAGCAGGTAAATGACCCAAGACCTAACATCTGCAAAACATCTGCAGACACTTCCATCAGATTCAACTATGTGTTTAGTGCTAATTAGCAAATGTGAGCATGCTTACACATTAAACTAAGATGGTGACAATGGTAAACATACCTGCTAAACATCAGATTTAACATTGTTTTTATTAAACATGTAAGCATGTTAGTATTTAGCTCAAATCATTGCTGTACCTAAGCACAACCTCACAGCCTCTAGCCTGACTGTAGACTCTTAGTCTTGTTTAAGGATTGGTGGCACCACTAATTATTTGAAACAGAGTAACAGCAGAGTAATACAACACCTGTTGACAAGACTGAATACTGGAGGCTACAGTCTCCAAAGCCTGTTTTAACAATGTGGGGGGCAAAATATCCAGAAAGAAGTTTACAATTTCATTTCAAAAGGTGAGCTTTAGAAAAAAAAATTATTGCTAAAATTCCTCACAGGTTTCAGAGGAGAGTCAAACCAAAAGGATTATTCTAAAAAGGATCTTGGTGCGATTCGCTCAGCTTTCCCACATTCCCTTTGTAGAGGCTTAGTGGTATCATTCAACCATGGTTGAGTGTTAGGCCTGGGATTTCTCCTTTTGACCCAGGCAATGTGGTTAATGGTCACACTAGTGTAATTGTACGGAGAAAAAAAGCTCTTCTGAAGGTAAGCGAGAAGGGGAGGCTCTAATCGAACAAGCAAAAGGGAAGCAGCAAAAGTAACTAACAACTAATCTAGAATGTGAGCGCGAACAAAGCGAGTGTGTAAAAACCAGAGCAGCTCAGTTTAGGGTTTACGGAAAGGAAATTAGGTATTAAACTCAAATGACTTGTGATGAGATAAGAACAGCTATTACAGAATTGTGGACAGGTGAACAAAATTTCAAAACTAAGTTCAGAGTATGAACTATTTAATGTATCAGACAATAAACAAAAGTCCTGAAAGTCATTTAAAAAGAACGAAGATATGACTCACAAAGTCACCAAATATTCTGTCAGATCTAGGTATGATCACAGGAAAAAACTAAGACGTTATTGTATTCATTTTCTACCTACTTTATATAATCAATCTGTGTACCTGACATACATTAGACTGCAGGGTTGTAAAATAACTGGACTTTGAGAAGCACTGCTGAGAAGAGCAGCAACTTACAACACAGAACAATGGAAAAAGGGTTCAATGGCTGTGATACTTTTACCTGCACAATGAACTTGTGTGGTTTAGCAAAAAAAAACTACAGATATACGCTTTTTTTTTATAGCAGCCACACTAAGATTTTATTACAGCGACACTGTAAGGAATCTTGGAGTTATCTTTGATCAGGATATTTCCTTTAACTCTCACATAAAACAAACTTCTAGGACTGCCTTCTTTCACCAACGTAACATTGCAAAAATCAGGCACATCCTGTCTCAAGCAGATGCAGAAAAACTAGTCCATGCATTTGTTACGTCTAGGCTGGATTATTGCAACTCCATATTATCAGGCTGCACCAATAAGACTCTCCAGCTGATCCAGAACGCTGCAGCACGTTTACTGACAAGAACCAGGAAAAGGGATCATATTTCTCCAGTATTAGCTTCGCTACACTGGCTCCCTGTAAAATGCAGAATAGA
>JAVQJL010019143.1:0-31139 GCA_036024295.1 Nannoperca obscura | reverse complement strand
CCAGCTATATATAATTTTACACCAGATATATATAATATTACACCAGCTATATATAATATATAATATTACACCAGCTATATATAATATTACACCAGCTCTATATATAATATTACACCAGCAATATATAATATTACACCAGCTCTATATATAATATTACACCAGCTATATATTATATTACGAGTATGTTAATGGTTTTCTTAGTTACATGACAGCTCCCCAAAACATGCCGATCGCCCCCTGGTGGCCAGCTGCAGTGTAGGTAATAAGCCCCGCCCCCTCCATGTTAACAAATGGACATGGGCCAAACTGAAAAATCAAAGTACACGTCAAATAAAATGTTCCCAAAGATGGTTTGTGTCATTTGAGGTAGTTCTGATAAGTTTGTTTTTAATTGGTTATTTGATGCTATAAAAAGGGGGTGTGGTCATGATTGACAGCTGTGATTTGATCACTTGCGGGTGGGTGGGACCTCGATACTGCGATCCCTGTTGCACAGACTCTGGTGCACCAGTGCACCATCTTTTGGCTTGGTTTATGTAGAGTGGGAGGAATCTTCAAACACAGTTATGTGGTTTTAATCACAGCGGCAACTTTTGTTTCTTTAGTTTCAACTCGTTCATACCTGCAAACTCAAACTCATATCATATCAAACTCAAACTCATATCTACACATAATAAGCATATTCACATCATTGGTTTCTTAAAATCATTTAGAAGCATTTTTGTTTCATGTATCCACCCAAATTTGCGTTTGGCCTACAGGTCATGGTGTTTCTCTCTGCGTGGAAGGCGGAGCAGCTCAGCTTGTGTCTGAAATCATCCTGAACTCGAGCCATTATCAGCTCAAAAGGCTAATCCCTTAATGTTGCAGTGTTGCACTGAAGCTCGTCAGCTGTCAGGTAGCTGAACTTATGTGTTTCAAACTGTTTGTTTATAGCGTGCATGAACTGGTTAGTTTGCCCACATCCTGTTTATCCACAACAGAAAATACACAGCAGATGCACGCAGCGTTGCTTCCATGTCCCAGAGTTTTAGTCATTTCATCAAGTCCAAAATCCTTTTTGAGGCATTGATAATGGTTCGATAGACATCATAATGCTTCTCAGGAGATTCACATTACGCAATTAATTCACATTTATTCATAACTAATGACAAAGTTATTGGGAGATATTCTGAATTGTATTTCTCACTGGTTAAACGTGCTCAGTGAAAGATGTCTGACTGAAGTTTTGTCTGGTTAATCTTTTAAATGCAAATGGAAAGTGAGTAAAACTGAATTTGAGACTCACTGTTAAAATAAGATTTAGAATTAGAAAAGAAGATCAATACCACTCTCGTGAATGCACGGCAATGTAACGCTGGAGCCAGCAGCCAGTTAGCTTAGCTTAGCACAAAGACTGGAAACAGGGGTAAACTGCTAGCCTGCCTTTGTCCAAAGGTACAACACAGTCCTCCCACCAGCAGCTCTACAGCTCACTTATTAACACATGAGTCCTTTGAATGAAAGGTTGTGCTGCTAACATCATGTGTCAGATCATCTGAAGCATGCAGAGTACCACTTTCTTCTACAGGTGAGACTCGTGTCTCAGCTGGTGAGTCAGTCCACTTCCAGTTACTAATAAGATATTAGTGGCACAAAACTGAAGCCTCAGTGTGTTTCCTGCCACAGATAGACCCCCCCCCCCCCCCCTTGCTGGTTATAACTGGGGCTCCACTGTGTTGAAAGTGGCAGAGTTTGCTTTACTGAATTAATAAAACGAGCAGTTTTGGCCTCTGGAGGAAGCCGAAGACATCCATCTTGCTGCTTTTTCGGAGCGGTGCCGCCTCTCGTGACGCCACGTCTCCTGCGACCTTGGAAGCAGAAATATCTCCTTCACATACAGCCTCCTCCATTTGTTTCACTTTATCACAGTTCTAGTTCTGGTAATACCAGTAGTTGTTGTCATTTGTGCTTTAAACCTGCATCCGTTTCTTCTTTTTCTGTGGCTGAGCAACAAGCTGGCAGCACATAACTGGCTTATTATCAGCGTATATAGAGGAGTGGAGTCTGTGCACTCGTCCAGCAGACATGGAGTATTAGCATCTATATGGAGTCTGTTTCTGGCCACCTGGTAACGTTCACTCTCCTTTAAGCTCATGGTGGACTGTCGTGCTTATTGTGACATCAGGCTGACATTTGTTTGAGTTGGGGAGGGTTGAAGAGACTCTTTGAATTGCTCTATGAGAATTTCTAAAGATGTTCTCAGAGGGAGGGGTGGGTACAATCGTCTACCTTGTCATTTTAAATCAAGATTTATATGGTGATTAAGGGAATTTTGGGGGAAATTAAATAGAAAAACGTCTATAGTCAGAAGGAAATATGTGCTTTAGATGAATCCAGTGAATAAAAGCTGCTAAATGAAATATTGACATACAGTAAATCAGTCCGGCTCCTTTATTTGCAGCATTGCCCACAACGACCCGACACACCCTGTGGGATTACAGGGACAACTACCTTATTAGAAACGTCCAAATCCACAATCAGATCCTCTTCTTTGTCCTTTGCGTGTCCCATAATAGTAAAATCATGTGTTCAGTGGAGGGTTACCTATCACGGCTTCATACTGTGCAGAGGCACCTTCTAATTGCTTAGTAGCTACAGGCGTTGTGAATCAAAGTGATTTAATAAAGTTACAATAATGTTATTAAAGGCAGTCACGTGATAGTGGAGCTATTTATCTGAAATACCTGAAAAAACACAGGTTTCTGTCCTCTCCCATGCAGCCATGGCATGCTCTGAGAGAAAAGAGCAGCAGTTTACCCCAAAAGCAACAGCGTGACTTACCTCTTAACTGAATGTGAAAGAAGGTAAATCACGACGCTCGTGCCTGTAAAGTGAGTGAAACTTTAAGAAGCTGTCCCGTCAACCACGTGAGTCCACGTGAAGCCTTAACTTGGCAGCATGAAGCTAAATTAGCCATGCAATTAGCCAAATAGCCTCAGCTTTGAGCCAATACAAACATGTAACATGCTTCCGCTACTGTTTTGAACATAAAGTGGTCATTAGAAGAGATAATAAACCACTAAAACAACATGTTTGGGTTCATAGAAAAGATCCTTAATGTGTAAAATGAAATGAACTTGGATCACAGTGCATTTGAAAGCAACAAACTGATATTAAAGTGGATAAAAACATCAAGCTCAACCCCCTCCATCTGTCGGGGTCTGTGCTGCTCAGCCAGCTGCCACAACCGCTGCTGGAGACAACAACACAATGTCTGCCCGGACTGACCAAGAAGCCCCATTTAAAACAAAAAGAACACGCTGGAGGACGATGGTCATTGTGGAAAATGATCATAAATAAGCAGAGTTAAAGTAAAGAGGCCAGAGGAAGAGGTGTGTGTGTGCAACCAAAGCAGGGAGAGATGGGTGGATGGTCGGGGGGAGGAGGAGTGACGGGAGGAAGCTGTGGAGGGTTCATTGTGCAGAGCTGATGAATAGTGGGATTCAGATGGTGGTGGGAGGTGGCCAAGCACAATAGTGAAAGTAAGGGCTGTGTTTCCAGTCTTCCTTCTGCCGAGGATCCTTTTCCCCCCGCTCTCCTGTTGCCTCAGCAACCCAAATCATGGGTTAGCTCTGGTTTTAAATGCTACTCTGGGTCTGCTGGCCAGATCCCATGTTGCATCGGTTCATCCGGTGTGTGCTTTACAAAGAAATCACAACTGTAGGACTTCTGCTGGAACCAGTTAGGGCACAAGACAGCGGATTTCAATTAAATGTAATTGTTTTTACTGAAAGCAATTGTGTGAAACTGTTCATTAAATGACAGCAAGATGACCAAAGCAACAACAAGGAAACTATTCACGAAAGTAGGCTAACTGTCAAATTACTTTCATTGTGCTTCGAACAAAGTCAGTGAAAGCAACATTAGGAAGTACAACACAGTAATGAATCCAGGAAACGTTCCGAGTCCACGAGAGTCCAGCTGAAAAGAGTAAACACACAACACAAGTTCAGCACTCAACTAAAATGCTGGATTAGAGACACGTTAGCTCCGGACAGCCAGCGCAGCGGCTAGCTTGGTTAGCAGTCGGCTAAATTCAATCTAAATTCCACTAAATGATCAAATCAATCGTATGACAATCACAAAACAGCTACAACAGTAGATGTTAGATGCCTGAAATCAGTAAACTGACATTTCACACACTTCATAATCATCATCGCTCTGTGCCATCGCATTGCATTGTGGGACTGTCAGCAGAAAGTAGAGCGTATGTTTGAGGGGCACTATGTGGTGTACCATACAGTAGACAGGGAGAGGTTTCAGCCAACGTCTGTCCAGTGTGCCAGTAGGGGTCGCTACTAGCAACAGGACATTATTATTGTTATTGACATGAACTGGAAGTGATACAGCGATGGTATGAAGTGATGTGTCAGTATTAAACTGTGGCTGAGGACAGCTGAAGAGATGCTGACAGAGAACCATGCTGAATTCAATAAGATGTGACAGGATCCTTTATACTTTATTTACTAAAGATGTTGGACGCCATGACTTTGTTGTTTCCAAACCTTCTCTGGTGCTTTGGGTGGAGTTCATAATCCAGCTGTGTTTCCAGAGAACAGTGCAGTCAATATGGGTCAGACACAGAGGGAGTTATGGCTGATGTTGATGCTGTGTGACAGTTTGCCCCGGGCGACTTTCATTTTGACACATTAGGGATTAATGAGGTACCTGAGAGCTCCCATTATCAGCTGCTTTATGTGATGTTTTACACTTTGCTGCAGCAGAGAACAAGTCTTTTGCCTGGTTCAGGCAGTTCATCTTTAAGTTAAACGCCTGGCACTGAGCAAAAGATGGCAGCAACAGTTTTCCCTCAAAAGAAACGCATCCCTACAGACTTTCAAGCTGTATCATCAAGTTAAAATCACTTTGAAGTTGTAACCATTTGCATTTGTGCAGAATGTGTCTCGCATCACAACATATGGGAGCAATTGAGGCATAAAGCACAAGCATCGGGGCCCACAAAGCCCCGGGCCCTCGCTCAGGGTGTCGTGGAGGCAGACCTGGCACCAAGCATTCCTGCACACACACACACACACACACACACACACACACACACAGATAAGCAGACCTTCACTGGCAGTGCTGATGCTGCCCTGTTCAGTTTACAGGCTGCTGTGAGGTCCAGCTCGTCTTTGTGTCAAACAGGCGATATCACAGGGCGGCATGGCGGGGGTTAACCACGGCCACATTACAGATTCCTCCTCTCTGACCCACTTTTCACGAGGCATTAGAGTGACAGTAATCTTGCACAAATTGCACTGTTTTGCTGGATGCTGCCACACAAGCAGTTTTCCTGTTTGCCAGTCTGATTGGGTCGGACGGGGTGAACAGTGTGACGGCGGTTCTGCTGGGCTGTGAATGACGATGTCCTCACAATGTATGCACTGTTTACCGCTAGAGCCTCCAGTGAGGGGGCTTGGAGCTGAGAGAATGGGATTACAATAAGAAGTACTGCTTTAAGCTCCCTGCACGTTGTCCATGTTGTGTTTCAGTAATGTTCATGTTACCTGCTTTGTATTTGTTATACGAGTGCTTTTCCTGCTCTGCAACATGGCACATAATATATCATGTTTTTCTGTTTCCTCCAGACTGTCCCCTCAAGCCCACCACACCAACTAAAATCTCTGAAGAGGGCGACGATGTTGTGGGGGATTACACAGTGGGCGAACAGGTCTGGGTCAACGGCGTCAAACTAGGAGTTATCTCCTACTTAGGGGAGACCCAGTTTGCCCCGGGACAGTGGGCAGGCGTGATCCTGAATGACCTAGTTGGCAAAAACGATGGGTCAGTGGGCGGAGTGCGCTACTTCGAGTGCCAGCCCCTCCAGGGCATCTTCACGCGACCCTCGAAGCTCACCCGACAGCCGGTCGGAGAGGGAAGTGACAGCCACTCCACTGACTCGCTGTCTGCCCAGAATCAGACTCAGCAGGGTGGCAGTGGAGCCCCCCCCGGCCAGCGGGTGGTAGTGCCACTCAGGGAGGGCCTGCTCAACAGCGTGGGGAAAACGGGTAACGAGTCAGGGTCCAACATGTCTGACAGCGGCTCCGTTAAGAAAGGTGGAGACAAGGATCTTCGAGTTGGAGACCGAGTTTTGGTGAGTAATTTGCGTTGGACATCCAGTGATGGAATCTGTGCAGAATGATAAAATGGTTATTGAAGACAGGAAACATGTGGGACGTTTCAAACATGTCTGCCAGAATATCAGAAGGTTGTAGAAATGGGTCACTAAGGATTGTAGCACATCCCACAGACATCAGTTATAGAAGAGTCATGGAAATGTATATAAGTGCCATGATGGGAACCTCGGGTGTCAATTCATCCATCCATCATTATCTACATGTGCTTTTTCCTGGGCAGGTTTGTGGAGGGGTGGGGGGGGGCAGGCTAGCTGTTTCCCCTTGTTTCCAGTCTTGATGCTAAGCTAAGCTAGCTGGCTGCTGGCTGTAGCTTTATATGAAACACACAGACATGACATCGCTCTACACACTGTGAATGGAAATAATAAAGTCTTTAAATGTTTAACATGAGTTTTTGTATAAAACACTGAGACTTACTGAATCCACACTGGCTGGAAGTAATAAGATGCTTTCTTTGAGTCCCAGTGGATGGCTAACTACAGCTTTGTGAAGATGGAGTCATGCAGTGTAATGTGACACACGGTTGATCCCCACAGGAAAGTTCTGCTTCCTTATTCCGTCTATAACCAACCTTCATCCATCGTCTGCTGGACCTTCGTCCTTTTGTCTGCGCGTGCACAGAAAAGGTGGTAAAATGGCGATTATGTATCAGTCAAAGTAAATCTCTGCGGGAAGATATTTCCTCATTGACCCCTGTTAGTGTGTATGTAATCAGAATCAGAATCAGAATCAGAATGGTTTATTGCCAAGTATGAATTCACATACAAGGAATTTGTTTTGGTGCGTCGGTGCCAACAATAGCAATATATACATATACAGAAAAATAAAGAAGATTTAAATAAAAGCTAAATATACAATATACAATTATAATAAAAGAAGAAGAAGAGCTGTGCAATGAAGCATTTAGACATTGTGAGTGACATTGTAAGTGTAGTTTCACAAAATAATGTCCTGCTGAAATTCACCAATACAGGAGGATCCCTATCAACAGCTAGCAGGAGAGATTCTTATATACTGCAAAAATTTCCAGTTGTTATGCCAGTTGAGTTTCTTCTTGATAGAGATAGTCATTCTGTTGTATATGTCCCCATTCTGAAAATACTACAGGCCTTGTTAAGCAGTAGAGATATCTTGGATAAGGTGCTGCATGTAGAGAGGATTTCATCGGAAGGATACCACTCATTCAGAGATGGCTCTCGTTTCAAAGAAAATGTTTTTTTAAACGTGGAAGAATTTAGGATTGCTCTTGGGCTATATATAGATGATTTTGAAGTGGCAAATCCACTGGGAACATCCAAGAAAAAGCACAAACTTTGTGCTGTATATTGGATACTTGCCAATCTTGACTCCAAATATTGTTCAGCTCTTCACTCTATTCAACTTGCCCTTTTGTGTAAGGTTAACACTGTGAAAGAACATGGCCGTCCAGAAGTTCTTCGTCCTCTCATCCAGGATCTTGCAACTCTGGAGCAACATGGTGTGTATGTTGAACAACTAGCAGAAAGTGTTAAAGGTACTGTATTATATGTAGCAGCCAACAACTTGGGGGCTCACTCTTTGGCAGGATTTCAGGAGAGTTTTGCGGCAGATCACTTTTGTCGGTTTTGTATGTGTAAACAAGTTGACATACAGGATAAGGAGGTCCGATCAGGTCTACACCAGCGAAGGACAAGAGAGAACCATGATAGACATGTGCAAGAGGTTATACATGACCATACTATGGCCAGACATCTTGGCGTTAAAAGGGCGTGTCCATTGAATGAAAACTTGACACACTTGACACAGTTTCATGTCGGTCGAGGTAGATGACCGCCCACCTAGAGCCTGGTTCTGCTCGAGGTTTCTACCTGTTAAAAGGGAGTTTTTCCTTGCCGTTGTCGCCCAGTGCTGCTCATGGTGGGAACGTTGGGTCTTTGTGTGTGTGGAAGTTGGTCTCGACCGGCTCCATGTGATTGAGTGCCCCGAGATAACTTTGTTATGATATGGCGCTATATAAATAAAATTGAATTGAATTGAATTGAATTGAAACGTTATATTTTTTAGGGTAAAAATACCTAACAGCTTTCTAAACACAATCTCTAATCCAAAAAAACCTTTGAATCCTCTTTTAGTTAAGTTTTTAATTAAATCTGTTAAAGGTTTGCTGACACAGAAAGAAGAGAGGAGTAAAACGGACCAATAATTTGAGTTATGAAAATGTTCAAATACACACATACATATACACGTGAATATACTGTATATAAATACACAATATATTTTTTTTCCAATTGTCAACAAATCCCAGACCAAAAACCAAAGACAGACCAACATTAATAGTATGTTAGTCCTCCTTCCCTACTCTGTCTATAGCAGTCAGCCTCAAGTCCATTCATTCCCACTTAAGGTAAAATCTTAAAAAGGCACAATACTTTCCTAAAACACCTGGACACTATAGTTGTAGCAAACATTACTCAAGCAAGAGTAAATTGTATTTGTTGAATTTGTAGGGGACTATTTTCTGCAACGGATTGGACATATTTATAGCAGAATGATGATGTATGAAGGGGTGACTCAAAATAAAGCAGATTGTCTGTGTTTACTGTAATGAAAGAACATGTCACCCAATGTGATGATGTGACTCACTGATGTGTTTTCTTGAAACAATGGAGCTCTATGGCACAGAGGAATGAGATATATCAGGCGTTGGATACAGAGGCAATCAATTCAAGTCCTTTCACAGTCCTTTCATGGAATTTGTTGATAATAAGACAAATATATAATATCATCATAATTGTCCTTTAAATGGTCAAAATACTAATGAAATCGACTATACAAATGTTGCAATGGCCCTAAACTGATAACATTGTGGCATTTCTGTTGGTCCCATTTACAATAAGATTCTACACACTGTAAAAAATGACTTTGTGAAAAAGTGGTAACATGAGTAATATTTTTTCTACAGATGCACATTGTTCACATGAAGCACCATTACACTGATCTAACAACAGCCCTA
Source organism: Nannoperca obscura (assembly GCA_036024295.1). Taxonomy (NCBI): domain Eukaryota; kingdom Metazoa; phylum Chordata; class Actinopteri; order Centrarchiformes; family Percichthyidae; genus Nannoperca; species Nannoperca obscura. Next base: position 21,968 of record JAVQJL010019143.1, on the reverse strand, counting down.
TCAGACCCAGAGGGAGTTGCAGTCCTTGGGTTTTTCTATGAGGTAACCATTTAGAATCCTGTGTTGTTGACATTAACATTCTTCTGGCTGGGCGATATTTTCATATCAGACAATATCGATAATGATCACATCAAATGTCAAATCATTATTTCTTTCAAGCTCCTGAGTAAAAGCTGAAGAAACCAGATGATTAATTGTGGTTTTAAACAATTCTTTATTGTCAGAACATGACAAATACTTGTGGAACATTTTACAAATCTGAATTAGCGTTATTTCTTACTTTCTGCGTGTTCTAATGAGTTTATATTGTTTCATATCATGAATCAGGTTTGTCGTGCCTGGCACAGTTTGCTCTGCTTTTTGTCAGATTGTGAATAGCCAAACTATCTCCAAACTTCTGAAGTTGAATGACCTTTCTTGTCGACGATGGCTTCGTGCTGCTTCGAGCTGGCCATGGGCACTGTGTTTTCTTGTGTGTCACTCATTTTAGTGTTTAAGGTGCATTACCCCTCTCCTGGTATCAAACATTTGTTATATTTATATCGAGGGAAATTATATTGCGATAATTATCATTATTGTTTTATCGCCCAGCTCTTCTTCTTCTCTCACAAAACAGACCTCAAGTTGAAGTGAAATGTGTGTATCTCCATTTTCAGAGGTCCAATAGTGCAAACCGAAAGTATGACCCCATCATCAACACTCTGCAAAGTATCAAAGCTACCAGTAAGTATCAAAGTTCAATATAACCAACTGTTGCTGCACAGCTATGTTGCTAATGTTTTATCTGTGGCTTTTCTGTTTTCAGATGGCAATACATCTCTGTCTTCCATCTCCCTGGCACAACTAATCCCATCTGAGCAGAATCTGACCACCTATTACCGCTATAAGGGCTCTCTAACCACCCCGGGGTGCACCGAGGCTGTCATTTGGACATTGTTTGAGAATCCCATCCCTCTAAGCATGGATCAGGTTAGGATAAAAAAAGAACATATATTTTAAAGAATTTTGTTTTGTTTTAATAATGCATTTTATGTCTTGATTACAAGGTACAGTTTCTGATTTTCCATTAAAACCACATCCATTAAAACATTTTCCTGAACAGTGGTGGGAGAAGTATTTAGATCCTGTACTATGTAAAGGTACTCGTGGGATGATTTATAAGGTCCTGCTACCCATGTCTGTCTTCCTTTTCCATACTGTTCTGTAACTTTTGCTAGTTCTTTTGTGAAATATTGGATAATTTAAATAACAGTTACTTAAATAAAAGCACTGGAGAATTTGACCTGGAAATGTCTCTTTACTGGAGCTGCTAACAACTCAGACATCTGAAATAGACACCAGGCCTACTTTTCTGTAAGGAATCATGAACCAAAAAGTAACTGGTTTCATCTTTAACAATGCATTGTATTTTATAAACTATCATATGTTTTTTAATGTAAATGTTTAATCTGTAAAGTAACTTGTAAATACTCAAGTGAAGAACATGTACTTTAATATTCTACGCAAGTACAGTATTGAGTAAATGTTCTTACTTAGGTTCCACCCTTGTTCCTGAATGTCAAGTCAAGACCTTGTAATGATGTCTTACTAGAAATTGGAGCCTCACGTTTGTGTTCATCTTCTGTTCCTCCAGCTGCGGGCGTTCTCTGAGCTTAAGTTCCACGATGGAAAGCCGATGGTGGGGACCTTCAGGCCGGTCCAGCCCCTGAACGGTCGGCAGGTGTTCCGGTCGGGAGGCGCAGTGATCTTGGCCAGCTCGGCCCTCCTCGTTGCCGCCTTCACTGCGGCCTTGGGACTGTCCCGACCCAACTAGGGCAGGGCATCCTATGCAGCACTGCGACATCCATGAACACAAATAGTTCCGTATCACTCCTCAGCTGAACCCCGGTTTTGTAGCGACTTCACCGCATGGTTGCTAAGATGATCGGACACGTTGTAGTGCAGCCATGACTCACCTGGCACCCCCCCTTACAACACAGATGACAAAGGTGTTCAAGGAATGCTTTATGAAAGGTGCTGTAAGGGTCCGATCAGCACACAGTGCACAGTGAAGCAGTAGGTCTTATTTTAGCATTTGGAATGTCCCATTAAGCAGGTTACCACGCACTTGAAGTGACTGAATTTAAACATCAGATCCCTTAGTCATGCCCTTCATTTCCACAGAATCATCCTATAAACACCTGCACACACACACACACACAAACCACACGCATCCTCGTACACTTTTAATGTCAAGTAAATTTAGGCTCTGATAATGTCAGTGCCGATGTCAGCCCCACGACCTGGCATGTGATGTGTTCTGTTCGGGGCATGTGAACAGCATGGAGATATTAATAGCAGAACTGAGTCATAAATAACAAGCTCCATTTCAAAGCCGGCGGTCAGAGGACTCAGCCGTTTGACTTTTCCTTCCGAGTCCAGGAGCACGCAGCGCGGCCTTCAGGTGAACCCTGCACAGCCGCTCTGTCAGCAGCTGGTTGGGAGATGGGGGGAGGGGTGTGAGGTCTTGCCTTTCTCCACGGGAAAAACTGCATGCTGTTCTGTTCTGTGAGCAGAGCTGCTTACTGACACCTGAGACAAAGATGAAGATGCAGAGATGTTAATGCTGATAGCTTTCACAGGAAGAGTGAGTCAGCAGCAACACTTCTGAGAAACAACCAGCAAATAAAATGTCACTTCTCTCAATGCCACTACTTTCATGCATCTCAAACACTTGCATGAGACTGCATGTCTTGATGTTCCAGATGTTTATTATGAGCTGGCTGCTGGAGTGAAGCTACACACCGTGCATGCCAAATTCATACACACACCTCAGTCACTCCATTTCCCATTTTTTGACCAGTGAAGTTCAGTGAGCTTATCTTGAGATTATGTGACTGTGTTCATGGCTTGTATTACAGGGTCTCAGTTGCAATGAATGTTATCGACTGTGAATTACACCCCACTGAGTTCTCACTCATGTATTCAGAAGGACTCGTTATGTATTCTAGTGAGAGATCTGTGCAATTTTCCAGCAAGATTTACTGTGATGATCGAGCAAGGAATCTGTATATTTTTCATTGTTTCATAAGGCATCAAGTTATATTTCTATGCTGTGTCATTGTACACATGTATTTATGTACTGAATGTGTATATTGATATGAGATGCACAGTTATTGTTATTTATGTATGCAAAGTTTATATAGTACTGAATGTAAACCCATATATGAAGCATCAAGTTGTTTGTGAACAATGGAGTTTACTTATGATGCTCAAGTGTATGAGATTGTCAGGTTGTAATGCTTGAAAATGTCATAAATAATATGGAGAATGTGTTCCAACTGAACAAAAGAATAAACTACTTACATGCCTTTTTAATGAGAGTCTCCTCTGTTTGCACGGGCACAATTGAAGCTATTTGAACTGGTGGTCAAAACAGCATTCAGCCTCAGTGTCAGTCCTGCCCCCGCGTCTCTGCACGCTGAAAACTGATATTAGAATAGACGCTGTTGGCTCTGTTGTTTGTCTGCTAGCTCAGACACAGAGACAAGCTTCTCACTTTCCTGTCCGATTCCCCTTTGGTCTGTCAGGAGAGTCTGAGAGCGTTCACAGATCTCAGCCCCTTAATCGTCTTCTAATTGACTTGTTCTTCGTATTATAAGAGGAGTAACACAAACACATTCAAATCTAAGAGACAACACGCACCTTTCTTTTTTTTTACCAGGCCTCTGAAACATATTGCAGGTGCTTAAACTTCTTCCCCCTTTCAAGTTACTTTATGTCCCTCTCCTGTCTTCTTTTGCTCCCCCCCCCCCCTTCATTAAGGAATCAAAAGGCTTTTTGTGATGGACAGAATAAAAAAGACAGTGTCTCACAGAGACATACATGGAGACAGAGAGAGGGTAAAGACAAAATCTTGAATGAAAGCCTCCTGTTCAGACCTTCTTTGCTTCTTCAGTTAAGCATCAGGAGAGACAGCGGTTCAAAGAATGGATGCTTAACATCTAGCAGCGGTACCTTGGTCTTCTAGTCAACAGTACAGCACCTGTACAACCTCACTAACTCCTACATCTCCCCTCAAATGATCCATGTCCCCAGGTTCTCTGGGACAAAGGGAGCCATTCTCCCCTGGAGAAACCAGAGGCATCCTCATATTGAATGTGACCCTTCCTGAAACACACGCAACGGCCCATCAGATAGCCAGCTACAGTTAAAGGTCACTGGGTCGGTCTTTGTCCATGTGGCATAGAGAAAAACAAACAGTGTCCCCTTTACTGCCTCTCTATGTGATGTCCCTACTTCCTGCATCTCAAGCTTGCTAATTGATGCTCCTATATGTGCGTCTCTACTCCAAGCTGTCACCAGGAGATATCTGTGTCTAATCCAAGTGGTACACCTTTTAAGCTAGTTATTGTGCTGCAGAGGTGTTTGCCAATTATGGCAGTAACCTTAGCCAGCTGTGAAAAATAACTCCTCTTGTTAGGTAATGTAGCAGCAGTTAGCCACAGATGACGGCCCCGGCTGCTATTGTTTTTACAGGGATAAGAATCTGGAGGAAGCAATCAAAAGGGGCCAAACTTTCATTTCCTCTTAAATTAAACTCAGGAGAGATAAGCTATGAGCAGAACCTTGCTTTGTCCTTCAAAGTTTAGCACACAATTGATTTCATTCAAGGAAAATGACACATACACAGCAGGAGACCATCAGCCTTTCAGCTTTCTTTTTAGGAGCCTTCTCATCACAGCACAAACACTGTTACAGCCATTAGCATACATTTCCCATCAGTGGGGATAATATCCTGTCATTTATCCACAGTGGCTGACATCAGTTTACATCCAGCGCTGGGATAAACGATGAGAAAGAATGTGAAGCAACTTAAAGCCTTTTGATCTCACAGTAGGACAATGAGTAAATCACTGGGTTTAAACAGCCTCTTCAAAAGCTTCATTCTTCCTTTCAACAACACTTGAGTTTTAATTTCATTGGAGGTCAGAGGTCGTTGTGGTCAAAATGAACACAGCTGTCCAATAGCGAGCTGTGATGTTTTTTATGAATGAGGTGAGGTGTTCCTGAGGTGTTCCATGAGCACCATGGCAATGAGATCAGATGCTGCCGAGGAACCTCACGGCTGTCGGACCGATGAAAGTGGAGTCAGTGAAGCAGCCTCTGAGGCCGGTCAGTGAGAGTCAGCTAAAGCGACAGGTTAACCACTATAATCCCTTTTAGGAGCAGCAGCTTTGGGAAAGTGATCCTGGATTACAACCCACTGTAGACAGCAGTTCTTGGAGGGATAGGAGAGGTGGATACACAGGTATGTAAGAAAACACTAATAGAAGAAAACCACTCAATTAAAAAGAATTCACCTCTACAGTCAGGGGATTTCACTCAGTAATTGTGAACACAAATGGTTTACTCCACTTCCAAAGTCAGAATCTTTAAAGGATAGGTCCACATTTCTCAAGCCTGTCTTACTGTAAAACAATATTCACATAGTTGTCATCATTCAGGCCCTGAAGGGATCCGTACTAACAGGATTCCAGACAAAATCCACAGCACTCATTCTGTGCAAAAACTCAGTTAAAAGTTCAAATGGAGCTAATATGATGTTTTGCAAGTCAAATGCAATGGGCATCTTCCAAATTGTGTTACTATCTGTAGCTCATGTATCTGTTCTCCGTGCAGAGACCCACACCCTGTCAACAACAGTTATTGTGTACATACTTGCGCAAGTCATGCTCTTGTCTGTGTGGGAGTTTGTTGTGGGAATGGGAAAGCTGCTGTACAAGAAGAAAACAGGAAAAGCTGAACATGGGTTTTGTTGGGATAAACATTTTATTGACAGTATGTCGCCACTGCTTGCCACACTTTTTAGTTCTTCTGGTCTTTATCGACGTGTTGGTTAGCTGATCATGGGTGCATTTTGGAAGGAAGCAGAAAACGAAGTGATTGGGTCGAGTGTATCACAGGCCAACAAGCCAGTCGTTATGTTGTATGTATTATGCAATGTTATAATTTTTGAAAAGCACAATTATGTAACATCTGTGCGATTACATAATGGGAGAGATTTTCGGGTGCAAGCGAGTATTTGTGGAGCCTGCTGAGAGAAGCATGCAACAAGCCCGAGTCAGACTGCTCAAGTCTCATTTTAGCTTTGGCTTTAATTTTAACTGCATTTTTACACAGAAGAGGAGCGGGGATTTTGTTCCCCATGCCTTACATTGGAATCATATTAGGAAGGGATTTCTTCACAGCCAGTATACACAGGAAGAACTAACCAAAAACCAAAAACTCTTTCAATGTTCGTATGAAAGAGTATAGTGAGTATAGTTTTAAGACATGCTTGAAAAACTATGACCCTACCCTTCAAATTGACTTGAAGTTGATGGAAGTGGTTTCCTCAGCTTCATAAAGCTTCATTCACTGCTGACATATTTCATATCTGATTTGTGGTGTCTCGTTTCAGGATAGCTTTTAAGGTGTAAATACTGATAAGACAAAAGAAATGAGATTTAGTTCCTTGTGTGTGTGTGTGCCTATTATGTGGTGTGCAGGTGTGCAGCATTGAAAAGAAGCCAGTTTTGTCCTCCTTTGCCTTTTCAGTAAACCCTGATTATTTTAAAGGTTAGACACTGTGAGGTAAGTGCTGCCATTGTCTGAGATATAGCAAAGATATGATAGTTTACTTCAAGTAGACCCTATCAAAGTAAATTTGCACCCATTGCAGTAAAATAAACAGGAAAAACTGTTGAATATCTGTCTTCTAGATGACTGCATGGAAAGAAATCAAAATATATGCACAAAGTTAACTGTGAGGAAGCTGATATCATTGCACTTTTGTTGTGAAAGTGACACTCCATCGTGACCTGAGTGCAGACTTGGACTGAGGTGGTGTTAATCAACAGGAAGAAGGCTTAGGCTGGGGTGAAAGACGGTCCCCCTCCTAACAGAAACAATGGTACCCTAAGTACCAGTACTCACAAAGAGCTGGAGGCAAACATGGCGGCGAAGTCGTTCTATTTTTGACAACAATGTTATTTGGCTGCATTGTTCGGGGGCACAGGCCAGTGCAGGGGGTGAAGGGTTTTGTAAAAAGAGAAAATTGATGTTTTGAGGTTTTAGGTTGACCCCACATTCCCGGATAGACCCGATTTATGGCAGGTTTGTCTGAAGAACTGCTGAGAATTCACAACTGTGATCATGTACTGATCACCAGTGTTAACACGGTGTATTGTTAATAACCATACTCAAATAGACTTTAATGTGTCAAAGGCCATCCGACCAAATGTAGGTCTGCAGGACACGCATCCTGTCCAAAGTCTATGCAATAGTTGCCAAATGAATTCACAACAAACATGTCTGATAATACACATGCTCTATTATGTTTCAATCTATGACTATACATACAATCCATCCACCCTTCTGCTGGTGCCACAATTTTTGTTCTGGCTGGCGGCACACCCTGTTCATCCGGACACCGTGAGGAAGTGGGGGGCATTCTCATTTTGAATTTGTTAAATTGAATTTCATGAGTCATTCTGACCAGTCACAATGACAATGGAGGGCGTGCTGCCTGCTGGTACATCACGACCAACCCCCCTCCAATCCCCCCAGCACCCCACACCACAACCACCTCACACCTACCATCCACCCACCATCCACCCCTGGCACTCAGCCTCATACCCTCCTTCCTCCCACTTCACACAGCTCTGCTGCTTTTTGAATGCAAATAAGGCCCCACTGGGGGGGCTAAAAAGAGCAGTGCTTCAAACAAATGTTTGATGCAGAAGCAGATAAAAATACAGTTCTTTTCAAGAAGTAATATTTATATTTTTGAAGGAAGGAGACACAGCCTGGCAGCCACCACATGCGGGCAGACAGACAACTGCAGGATGAGAAGACAAGAGACAGGAAATGTCCTTGACTGTAGCTGTGCAGAGCTCTGTTCAGTTGTGCTCAGTACAAACTGGGTATTCAACAATAACTTCCACTATTCATCCACACTGTTGTTCTAAAGTTAAAAACTGTCATAAACATGAAATGAACAGAAATGAACACGCTGGACATGGACATGGTTTAATTATTACTTTTAATTAATGCTGTATGTGATCAGTTGCTTATTTTCCAGTGATAAAGTATTTTTAGCAGACTTACACCATTGTTTTAAAGCAACTTTTGTCTGTGACTTTAATGTGTGACTTATTAGATGAAAGTGTTTTTACTCCCTAAATCACTTTCACGCCACACAGTCCTTTCAAGGAGAGCAATTAATTAGTTATTAATTGGTCAACACACTCCTCACCATGGTTTTACCTACACAGAGCCAGCTCCAGGTTTTATCACCCAATACATGGATACTAAGCAGTAAGACATTCACATGTCGACATAATATGAAATAAATAAATGCTGTTACAGTCTACACATTGTCTGTGAACTGCTGTGTGCTCGTTTGCTCTGCTCCCACACTTTGATACTCTGTACATGCTGTACACACGTACAATCAATTTACTAAGGCTGTATATATGTCTATATATTTCTGTGTATCAGCTAATATATATTTGTAACTCTTTTTTATAACTTCTGTAGCTTATAAATCTGATCTGATAATGCTAACGACAAGCCTGCATATCAGGACACATAACTCTAGAGTCCTCAATTTGAGACATTGCTAATGTGTAACTGACATGAATGAATGAAACTGACATTTGATTGAGTTTATTTATCAGACTGATGTGAGACACACTTTAACATGGTCATTTGAAAATACTCCATTTAGACTGACACTGTAATGCGAGGGAAACCTATTATCTGACTATTGAATGACATTTAAAAATTATGTTTATGGGAAGAACAACTCCTCAACAAGCTGACAGATGTTCCCTCCATATGTAGATGTAGTATCACCTTATACTGTGGCTAATGTATTAGCAAACAATTGCCTATTTACACATCCAGCAGATATTAGCATTCATTTGTAGTCCAATATTCATTCTGTTTTTACCTAAGTTTCGGTCTTCAGCATCTCTCTGATGTAAAGAACATCTTAACTGTTAAGCTAGGTGTCTGTCTTTCTTCACCACCTAACGTTAGCTGCTAACTTTATCTGCCCTTTGGGCAGCTGCTTACACAATGGGTTAGAGTTTTTTGCTTAAAACAGCTAACTTGTTGGTGGACATTTTAATGAGAGCAGTGAGATTGAACAATCCAATCCAATGTAGCAAGAAGCTAAAATGCTCAGTAGAACTGTGGGGTTCAGTGGTAGCCTTTTTAATTTGTACATATAATTGAACGGTGGAGCTTTAACTTTATTTGGTACATGATTTGATTTTTTGAAAATCAGCCAGAGATTAATCTTAAACAAAGCTACAACCAAGGATAAATGAACATTCAGTAGACATGTGTCACAGGGGTGGCTGCTGAGGTCAGTCATCTTGAGATACTCCTCTAGAAATTATATTAAGAGATGAATGAATTAAGTTCCTGAGTAAGAGGAACTTCGATTTTCCTGTTTTGTTTCTTTGTAATCTTCTCAAACAAGGTGTTCCTGGCAACTGTGATGAAATTAGGCATGACAAAGGATTGTAATGAGGAGCTGTGCAAGACATCACTCACCTCACCATGAAAACAAAAAACAAAGACAGTAGTTAAGGGAAGTGCTTCATATCTGTAGTGTCACTTAATGGTAAAATCACTATTTAAAAAAAAAAAGAAAATTCAACAGTATAATGCATTTAAAACTTAGCTGTCTAATTCATGTCAAATCAATATTTCTTTAATAAAACACAGTTTAACAGTATTCAACCATTCATTCTTTAAACATTTGTGTCTAAAATTGGTGTTATAATAAAAGATCTTGAAAATTAGAAAATGTTTGTATTCCTGGAAATCAACTTTCTGGACATTTTCTTCACAAAAGTCACTCAAATCTGAATCTATTGACAAATTAATTATCCGCAATGAAAATGAATCAAAGGTATATTTACAAGCTTAAAATGTATCAAAAATATAAAAAACCTCTTTATCCTAAACCAGTATTGCTCAAACACACAAAAATTGATTTTATTTATGGAATTGTTGTCCAGATCCAAAGGATATCAAAGAAGAAATACATATGTGTGCATATTACTCTATAGCATTTAAAACACGATCTGCTGATGAAAAATGCAGAAAGTTACATCTTTGATGCATTTCTTTTTGCTGAGGCCGCCTTCTGTGACAAATATGTTGTGTTTCCTGTGATTGCTTCACAATAAAAGCCAAACTATGTTTCACCAGCTAAATACTTTTAATGTGAATCAGCAGCAGTAGGAAATGTTGGATTAGTGCTTAGAATCCTGAAGAAGCAGGGGTTGCTATTTTCTGCACTAGCTAAGAATAAAATAGGTTTACAATTTTCCATGTTTGCAAATGTCTTTCTTTTTCTGCTCCTCCACCATGACCTCAGGTATTTTGGAGCAGTGCAGCTGTAATGTAATTAAAAAAGCCTGCTGCAGGTCAGTGGGACAGTTGAGTCACCTCTCCTCTCTGTGGTAAAGTGCTCCAACCTTTCCTTGCTGGTGAAATATCTTCCATATATTGTTTCGCCACCTCACCACCTTTCCCAAGGGAGCCATGGCCAGATAGGCGGCTCAGTGGCTGCCAAACCCATACACTGGGCAGACTGAGCAAACCTTCACCTCTGATGCCTTTACAACAGAGGAAAGATGGAGGAAATATCAAAGACTTCCCTTTCTTTTTCTTCTTGTTGGTGGCCTTTCAGCGGACCATTATTACTGCCATGGTGACCCATTAAAACTAAAACAGCTTCGTCATCATTCATTTCACAGCTGAAGGAGGTTCAGGGGCATCTGTGTGCCTGGAAGTGCAGATCATATTCAATGCCTTTAGTTTTACGCTGAATTAGACAGACACTCTGGTTTCATAGGGAATTCATCAGCAGGATATGGAGGGCAGTATTACTGAGTGTGTGGCCAAGTCATTCACACACACACACACACACACACACACACAAAGCGTGCTGCAAGTATGCATACAAGAAACCAACCTGTGTTTACAAACCTAACTGCAAAGGTTGTGGTGGATTGCATAAGGCTGAAATATGAGATTCACACCCATGATGTTGCACACTTGGTTCTGTTATTGCAACGTGTCAAATTACTTTATCCCCACAAATCAATCACACCCACACTCATGTCCTCCTGTCTGTCCAGCAGGCTCTTGGTAGTTGATTCCTCTGCTGTGCAGTTTGGGGCTCTCAGATGTCTGCTTTAAGTTCATTCAGCCTTTTTCCTGCTGGCCTCAAGGGGACAAGGGGCTTCTCTTTCCCTTGCTTCTGCTGACTTTGTGCTGTGCTTTGGAATGAGAAACGGAGAACTTTTCAAAGACATCTGCGGACCCTCCCACAGGGTAAAGCTCCTCTCTCTGCTTCCACCCTCTCCACATACAACGCCAGCCGCATTTGTTTGTTTGCCTGTGTGATCAGCTGCAAGTGAGTGTCATCATTCTGCCCTGAATTGTGTTGCACAGATGACAACTTTTGTCAACATCAGATGGCTACGTGGCTGTTGATCAGGGGATTTCTTGGATCACATAAACCCAATAAGACATAGACTCCTGGAGCATATCTTCCTTGTGTAAAAACTGACTGTAGGATATATGCAACGTTATAAGTAGCCTGATGAGGTGCCTGGTGAGTGATTGTCACATCATTCACTGAGAAAGAATTCACCTCCACTAAAGTATGAGACAGCCATGGTCTCTGGAGACTCTGAAACAAGTGTCTGTTAAGATTCAAGGTAGACGTTTCCTAAAACCTCATGTTATCAGCATGACCTCCAGGTCATCAAACATGACCAACCAGGACTCAGGAATGACATTAAGTGAAAGCTTTTTTAAAACACGTCTGTAGTAAATTGATACTCAAACATTCCAACATATGGGCTGAAGATTGAACACTCTGAACTCTTGACACAAGAAACTGACTTTGCCATGCTGAATAAAATGTATGTTAATGAATAAGTTATGTTTAACTACTCTTCTGAAAGGTACTGAAGTTTAACATGTTGATTTTGATGCAGGAAAAATGAAAACTTAATTACCAACAGGAATGGGGTTGCCAGCCCTGGATGACTTTGTTTACCTTGTTACCATACAATAGGCTCTAAAGAGAAACGATATCCCGTTTATGGCCAAAGCCCAATAGTGTCACAGTGTCATATACTGACAATCACAATTGAATAGCAATATTAACAAACACTTTCGAGAAAAGACACATTCATTTATTTTTGCATTTAACACTTGTATTGATTGATAACATGCTTACAAAATATATTTGATTTAACTTGTAACTGCATTGGGAACTTGTATTGATTATTTGTTCCCACCTTTTAAAAACAAAGACCACAATTGTGGGACAATAATTCTACATTTCTGAAACGTTATTGTGACCCATTTGTACTTAAATCCATCTCTCACACTAAATTTAAGTTTAACCAAATGAATCTATTTCCCTGGAAAGTTTAATGTGTAGAGGTTTGGAATACACTACTAACTCTTAGCCCACTTGACGTCTAGAATTAGATGATCAGGACTAATTAAGTTTAAATTGTTACTCATATCAATTTTAATTAATTGTAATTACAACAATTAGCATTTTTAAATTTGTGTCCTCAGATATTCAATCTACTTTTGGTTTATTAATTGAATAATGTTGCACTCGCTGTTTGAATTCTAGCGGAATTTGTCAAAAATGAATGTTGTCAGCTATGATGACTTATCTCTCTAGAAGCTAGATAAAAGCGTCTATCCTTAAACAGAAGATGTTAGTTTTAATGGGTTAAGACACTCTGTCTCAATGCAACTGAACACATTAAGCGATTGAACTGCTCCTGTGCACGGAGTAAGATATATAAAACATCTATTCCCCTTTCAAAAGAAACTGGAAAAGATGTTGGAACACTCAGCGAGCTTTCAACCAAAGCCCAGAGAAAACATTCTGAAGGATCATCCCTGGCAATGATACCTTCATCCTGAATATTAGTTATGTTTTGCTGCGATATTCCAGGACATTCTAGCATATTCAGACCCTGTGTCTCCTTGTTAGCTTAGCTACCTATGGAGCAGCTGCTCGTGTAGTGGTGAAGGATTAATATCTCTGTTGACTGTAACACCAGTTTCAAGGGCTGCTGTCATTAAACCAACACAAGTGATAATTGTAAAAGAGGGAAAAAACCCCCCTTTAGCTGAAATCTTGAGAGTAAACTACAGGTGCATGTTTAGTTGCGACGATGATTCCAGAACTGACGACTGCCCCTGAATTTGTTGCAATATGCCATAAATTGTAACTTATTCTGAACCCTTAAAAACCCAGTTTATAAACTGTTAGTAGGTGTGAAACCTACTGTCAGTAGTTTTTTCTGTTAACTTTATTGAAAGCATAGGAAAGCATTTACCCTAAACAAGGAATTGTATTGTTGATACCTGCAAAGTTACCTGTGTCGATCATCACGCTTTGGTGTTGCCCTGATGCAACGCCGGCTGTATCAGGTCGGCAGTGGGGGATATGTAGCATGATGAGGTGCCTGGCGAGTGATTGTCATATCTTTCACTGAGAAAAAATTCACCTCCACTAAAGTATGAGACAGCCATGGTCTCTGCCATGTAACAAGTGTCTGTTAAGACTCAAGCATGATGTTTCCCAAACCTCATGTTATCAGCATGACCTCCAGGTCATCAAACATGACCAACCAGGACTCAGGAATGACATAAAGGGAAAGCTTTTTTTAAAACACGCCTGTAGTAACATTCTAACATATGGGCCGAAGATTGAAAACTCTGAACTCTTGAAACGAGAACAAATAAACTGGCTTTGCAATGCTGAATTAAATGTATATAATGATGAATAAGTTAAATTTAACTAACCCTCTGAAAGGTACTGAAGTTTAACGTGTTTAACATGCAAGCTGGTCAAATGCAAACATAACAAACAAGAATAGTTTACGCCTATCCACTAATCCAGATAAAGATAAAAATGTCTGGTTTTGTTTAATGGTTAATGGAACAGGATATGTGAATATGCCTTTACATAACAAGTACATTGATCATAGCTTGTAATGAAATAATATTTAAGGTAAAATGCCTGATACAATCTCTGAGTACCAATGTGTCTGTGTGGGTGTTAGCCCCATACATATATAAATATATAGGTATGTATATATATATATATATATATATATATATATACAGGCATCTATGATAAGAGTGTGTGGGTGTGTCTGTTCTCTTGCTGCAGCAGAGAAGGCCACGCTATATAATGTGAAAGTATTAGACATGTAATCAATTTTATTGCCAAAATAATTCTTTAGAAAGAAATTGAAACAAAGAAATATATTAAGATAGAATAGATCTAGGGTGTAAAGTTTTGCGCCGTCCCTTTACCAGAAGACTACAAAACATCATGAGATCTCTCTCTAATGCCTCTGCCCTTATCTCGTGGCTCCTGAGTGTTACAACTCTCTCGCTTGACTGATCTGCCTCGTCCTGGACGGGCGGGCCTTGCCTGTTCGTCCGGAGACTTGCGCTTGGCTCTGCTTTTAGAGGCTAAAGCGGGCCCGGAAGATTGCCTGTCAGCAGCATCCAAGCTGCACAGAACATGCTAAAGGCCCTCTGCCTCGTCCAGCCAACGTTGAAGACATCTGTGTTCTATCACAACAGAAGTTCAAACTGAAGAAACTCTGAATCCTGCACACTTATGCCTAGTGGGTGTGTGTGAAGATGATATCATTCTTCTGCCTGTTGACAGAGAAAGAAAACTCAGATTAAAGCCGAGTCGCCACGTGGGGACGAACACACCCGAGGAGGCCCGAACGCTCCAGAACTGCCCACAGGAGAAACATCTCCCTCCTCCCTTCCAGAGCAACCTCTCTCCTGACCATCTGAAGAACCAGGTGAAACTTTACTTTTCCTGTAATACTGGGGTCGATGCTATAGATTACCTAAAGTAATTTAATGTTAGATCAAAAATAGGATCTCCCTTTAATATAATAATAATAAAGAACCGTAAAGTATTTCACTCTGCTTCCTTAAAACCTGCTAAACGATGCATTAAGGTGATTTCACTGGTCGGATCTTAAGTTTTACCCACTTTGTGGTTTCCTGTGTTAATAAAAGATAACACAGCTATCCAAATGATTATTTACTGTGTCATCTGGTATAAAATGGTCCTCTCTTCATGCATTAATTGTTTGTTGTATTCATAATTTCATTCATGAATTTTATTGTTTTTCGCTGTATTCATTGGATTGACTTGTGGTTGCATTTATACATTCATTTGTATGTTAAGTTAGAAGTTTAATAAACCTTTGTTTTATTGAGATCCTGATTACTATGTGGTTTGTGTGTATTAAGTATTAAGTTCACTGTACACTGTTGAGTGTCATATCTTTATTTTGATTTTACATGTGTATAAAGGCCCATGTATTTGGTGCTGATGTGTAAAACTAATACCGCTATATATACATCTGCACTGGGGTAAGAAGGAAACTTTCCTGCAGGAAAATGCAAAAGCAGTGAGGGAGAATACAATGATTTTGCAGGAGACATACCCTCAGAACAGAGAGCAGCTCCGCTTGACTTGACATGAGCTTGTATTCATCCTGACGTACCAGGATCACTTTGCAGTTTCTATCTTTAATCTCGTGAAGTTTACACAGAAAAGAAAGAGGAAAAAGAGATGCAGAAAAGATATTTGCAAAATAAACGTGCATAAACAGGGTCAGACAAAGACAAACAGGTGCAAACATGCATGTAACATTGTTTATGTTTATATACAACATGTATATAAAAAATATATCTGTAATTCAATTAAAACATATATTAAAAGAAATTTAAAAAAATTATACAGCTGTTCTGGGGCTTTCAATCATATCACATGATCTTCCTCGACAGATGACTAGTTGCCCAGTGGTCATGGAAGATGGTGAAAGTCTCCTTTATTGTGAAGAATGTGATACAGTATATGATCAAAAGCTCCAGAACAGCTAATAAATGGACCTTGTGATATGATTATTTTGCCAACTGTTGTTTCCAAGGTAAATAATGAACTTTGAACTTCATAAATAATAAAATGGATAATACTGAAAAATGCACATTCTGTGGCATCCAATAATCCAGACAATATAATTCTCATAATTTATAAAGTATTGCATACAAATGTTCTTACACCAGAATCATTTAATTCAATTTTAGGTAAGACAAAGCTGGTAACACTTTGCTTTTGATTGTTATTTTATGCATGCACAGTCTATACATCAACAATTAAACAGCCAACTAAAACCATTTGGTGGTCACCCATACAGCAGTTATAATTTTTCCTGAATTTGTCATATCTAATATTTTCCCACAGTCTTGTCCGCATTTGTTGGAGCATGTTTGGGTTTTTATGGTCCTGAATTCTCTCCCAGATGACCGGCTCTCAAAACATTGTGCCCTTGATTATTAATATTTATCATTCACACATCCTGCCGTCAATTATTCTCCTGAATGGGATGAGATTTTGTCACTAGCTGAAAAAAAACAAAATTTTGTCTATTTATAAAAACAGGGGCGCCACAGCTGGGGACATTATTTGTGCCTCACTCGCCCTGGCCATGACCTTTGACTGATATCATCAATGGTATAGTAAGCAAATAGGCTCTGTGTCAGTAAATGGAGCAGCAACTTGTGCTACGGTTTTCCACATTACTATCTCTGACGAAATAACTTTGTCGACAGTGATGTAAAACAGGTCACGGTAGAAAGACCTGAGGAATCTTAAGCAGCTCATTAAATTTCACTTTCACTATAGATGGAATTCTTAATTAGATGAGCTTAATTGCCTGTGAGACAAGGAACATTTGTGTTTACCCACTATCCTTGTCTAGATCAATTCCCAAAGCAGGGAGGCTGCCAACCTGCCCTGCAGCTCCTGGTTCCTCACTTCCTAATGAGCCTGATTATATTAGCCACCAGCTTTTTAGAATTCAATCACAATCAAATTTTTCAGATTTGTGCACTTCACTGAGAAATACACCTCCACAGAGAGTAAGTGGTGTTAGCAGGGACTGTGATGAACAATGCCTGAGAGCACTTGTGTGCAATCTCTGACATCAGTTTATGAAACCTGGATAAAAAGCAAGTCTGTACCACTTTCTAATAAGTCATACTTTCAAAGCTTTTAGGAGTTGTTATCAGTGGCTTTTACTTATGTTAAGTGAATCATTTATTAATGCTTTATGGAGCAATAATAAGGCATTTTTAACCACGCTCACAACACGGTCTGACGGCCGGTACACCACTTTTTTCCAGACTGAAAAATCTCAATAACTCTTGGATGGATTGCCAAGAAATTCTGTACAGGCATTCATGGTCCCGAGAGGATGAATCCTAAGGAATTTGGTGATCCCCTGACTTCTCCTCGAGTGCTACCATGACATTGACATTTGTAGTTTTGAGTGAAATGTCTTGACAAAAATGGTGGTCCTCTTACCTTACGTCTAGCACCATAACCAGGTCAAAATTTAGATGTGTCCAGTACTTTGGTTTACGACCAAATACCTGCAAAACTAATGACATTGCCATCAGGCTCCTTTGTGTTTAGTGCTAATTAGTAAATGGTAATTAGTATGCTTACGAAAGTAAGATGGTGAACATAGTTAGCATTACATCTGCAAAACATCAGCATGTTAGCATACTGGCGTTACCATTTAGCTCAAGCACCACTTTGGCTAAGTACAGCCTCACAAAGCTGTTAGCATGACTTTAGTCTTGTTAAGATCAACATTTGGGTTGTCATGTTGTGAACAATCCCTTTGGCTGGTATATATCCACCGCCAGCATAACTTGCTTTGCATTTTTATGTAGCTCTTTAGTTAATTCTTCAAAAGTCATGCCATCCTGACCTTTTAACATTCAAGCGTCTGATATGATGAATTATTGTAGTCGAAGAATCATTTATAAATAATGTAGTAACATTTACAACTGCAGGCCTGGCATATAAAGTGAGATATGACCTTTCATGAATGACTTAATGACTTTCTAATAAGCCATTAAGTCTGCAGCTGTAAATGAAGGATGGATTTTGGTTTGATTCAGATGACCTGTGCTCTGCAAATGCCCAAATGGTCCAATGAAGGGGTCCTCCTGATTAATTAAAGCACTAAATCAAAAAAATGCCTGAGGAGGATAAACTTTTCACAACCTGGAAACTTGAAAAATTTCTGAAGCATTAATAATTACCATTACCATAGCCATTTCTTGCCATTTCTAAACATTGATTGTATGTCATGTTAGGTTATAATACTGGCATGTAAAATCACATTAATAGAAAATCTTTATCATTTACCATAAGCACGACCTGCCCACACACCACCATTGTAGAAAAACACAACAGGGTGTGACACCAAGGTTTGATTTTCCATTTTCACGTTCACCCAAACATTGTCTTATTCTGATAGTGTTTGTTTTATTGCAGACGTATGGTGCAGACCTGAACTATAAACCCCATCTCACAGGTCTCACACACATTGTGTTAGGAGGGCCCGGGGCAAAACCAGAGCCGACACAGGATAACATATGTGATGAGTCTCCATAGGGCATCACGCACCCCCAGCCCAGAGGGAGGATATGAGATAGACACCCAGAAAGGGCGGGGGAGTGGATGAGAGAACTGGAGATAAGGAAAACAATACATCATCTGCTGATTTCATATTCCTCAATTAGGTTATTTCATGTACTGTATGGGAAGCAGACACCTGACAGAAAGTGTAGTACACATCCCACCCCCTCCAGGACACTTTGTCTGCACTGTGCAGCTCCCTCAGTGGCAGGCTGCTTCACCCACGGTGTCTCACGGAGAGATACCGCAGGTCCTTCCTTCCTACGGCAGTCAGACTGTACAACCACCACGGACCCTGGTAGACCACTACACAAACTGCTACTACCACACTGGCGTGCAATACTGGCGTGCAATACCGACAACAATGTGCAATATATATATATATATATATACACTTTCATAGTATAATATTATTACTGGCTGCTACTTCCCTTGCACTAAACTTATTTCAGTACTTATTATTTTGAGAAGTGTGACTGCATGTCATCAGGTGTACTTGGTTTACCATGTTACTTATTTATATTTTTTACTTATGTTATTTTTCTCTCTCCTGCACTGTACACTTTGCTGCAACAATGTACATTTCTCCACTGCGAGACTAATAAAGGATTTCTGATTCTGATTCTGATTGTGTTTTTGGGTCCTACCTGCTGGGCGCAGGGGTCCTCCAGCGGCACCCCGAGGCTGCGGGCGTTTTTCTGGTAGTAGGAGATCAGCTCTCCCAGCGTCGCGAAGGAGATCTTATCCGACACAAAGTACGCTCCAATGGAGGAGCGCTGGATCCGGAAGTGGTACACCTTCCCCTCGCTCCGGGCTGCAAGAGGAAGAGGAGGGTTACTGTATGTTTAAATACACAAAGTAAAGTACCAAAAGTTACTCATTGTGCAGAATTTCATTTCAGAAGATTATAATTATGTGTTCATCATCAACATTAACTGAACTGCAGCTAAGTACAAGTTACAAACAGATACCGACTGCAACATCCACTTGGTTGAGACAGGGATACCATGAATGTTTAGACACTGTATTTTTATGCTCCAAAAACAGGAACATGGTCGTGTTTATACAGTTGTGGGAGAGACAGTAAATAAAACACAAGTGTGTGTAATTATGCCATAAAACACATTCATTGAAGGTGTGGTTTGCACACAGTACTGATTATGCATATTTCAGCACAATGAAAATTAAATGTCCTGCAGCCTTCCCACCGAGATCTAAAGGACCTTGAAATAAAGGGGGGCAAGGGGTGGATGGTTCGATGGAGAGAAAAAAGAAAAGGAGGAACAAGGCTGGAGGTGATTCAGGAGAAATAGGGCCGTTAGAATTGGCTGAGGGCTCATTCAAGTGTAGTCTGATGATGATGATGACTGGCTTCTAAATGTATATTAGTACGACTGACGATTAAACACTGCCGAGCTAACGGTGTATTGATTTCTTCTGTGTTCCAGCTCCAATTTTTATTTCAAGAAAAATAAATCAGTCTGGACAGAGGTAGAGTTCAATATTTTGGTAATGTGATTAAATGCTTTTGGATGAAGAGTCTGGAAGGAGGGAGGGAGGAAGTGAAAAGGAAATGCAGTGAGGAAACCTGACCCTCAATGAACACAGTACAGCTCAAAGCAGCAGAAACGTTAAAAACACACACAGACTTGAACAACATGTGCGTCACATTAAGAAAGAAATCATGTGGATTAATAAACCACAAGCTAATTCAAAAAGAAATAAGACTGCAAATCCAGAAAAGGCTCAGAGTCGCACACAACAGTAATATCAACGGGACAAACTGACGTTGACTCATCAATGATCAAAAACAACACTTAGAAGTGATGAGTCGCTCATGATCAAATGGTTCATTTGAACTAAATGGTTAATTTGAACTACTCATTCATTCACTCATTCATGTTTCATGTGGCATCCACACAGGCTGAGTATAGGACAGAAGTGAGTAGCTCCCCACTTCACTCATTCCCTTGTAATAGAGGGATATATAGTGAGCTTTCTCTCCTCTCATCCATCTGATACTTTTCCTTTACTGCAATGTATGGGATACTATACCACTATATAGGGCATAATAATTCTCACTGTACATTCACAGCACACAGTGGACTAATTAGTGAGAAGTGACACAGCATTGGTTTACCTTTAACATTCTGATATTTTTTCTATTTTTCTCCATCTCACTCAGTTGTTTGATGGTTTACTATAGAGTTAATCATTTGTGCGTCATCACTTGCAGCTAAAGAGTCACATGGCTGCATTTGTAGTATGATGCACACTTCTTATTGCTTGTTTATTATTTTTTTTAACCAATAAATAGCAATTTTATATTTCTTACAAATGAAAAGTTGATTTCACTTAGAAATAAAATACTCTCAAATCAGTAGCAGTAGTGCCGCTACGGACCCACTTGGTCTGATGTGACCAGTTAACTTATGGTGAATAATTTTAGCAAGCTAGATATTGCTTTATAACTGACATTATGGCTCTTACATATATACATGTGCTACTGTCACACTAGCATTTTAATATTTAGCATTATGATGTAACTGTTGCAAGAACTGTCCCTGGTCAGCAAAATGGTACATTCAGTCTTTCTGTAAATTATCAGCATGTATTTTTACTGCCTGTTTAAGTCACTGTGTTAGATTCACAACAAGCTACAGCAAGCAAAACAAGAAGGGGTTAAATAAAAGTGATTTGAAGACTTTAAAGAAGAAGGTGAGCAGGCAGAAAGGAACCCAGGAGGGTCAAAGGTCACTGTTGAGGATAGAGTTGGATGGGTGGATGAGTGGTGGTGGTGGTGCTTACCGGAGATCGTGTACTCGTCACTGTGACTCTCACTGATTCGAACCAGGAAGGAGCCATCTTTGTTTTGGGAGGCCAGCAGCAGCTTCTCAGCTTTTACACGGTTTATGTTTCCATAGTACCACCTGCAGAGAGAGGAGACAGGAGAGAAAGATATCATAATCATGATGAAGGAAAACAGAGTAATATGAGAGTTAAACAATGATTGAATGAACAAAGAGAAGAACAATAGGAAGAACGTGTTACAGGTGAAAGCACACACAGATCCTTTACTACTGTAAAAATAAGAATACCACACTGTAAAAATACTGTGTTACAAGTATAACCAGAAAAATATATTTAAAATATTAACAGTATAAATTTCCCCTGACTGTAATATTATTATTATACAGTACCAGTCAAACATTTGGACACACTTTCCCATTCAAGTGTGTCCAAACGTTTGACTGGTACTGTAAATGAGTCATATCTATATTTACAAAGGACCAGCACATAAGTTTATCATATTGCTTGGCCCCCTAAATTATTTTTGGCA
>JAVQJL010019130.1:0-15755 GCA_036024295.1 Nannoperca obscura | reverse complement strand
GTTGGGTCTTTGTGTGTGTGGAAGTTGGTCTCGACCGGCTCCATGTGATTGAGTGCCCTGAGATAACTTTGTTATGATATGGCGCTATATAAATAAAATTGAATTGAATTGAATATGCTTCTGCAGTTCAAGCCAGAGAGTTCAGTACTGCACCTGCATCTCAACTATGATCTTGGTCAACTTCATTTCATGGGGTTGATTTGGTTGATTTGACCCTTTAATACAGGCGGTATTTCCCCTGTTACTGGTAACACTGGACCAAAGATCAGAGTCAGTCACTATGAGCATCTCTATAGCCTGTATAATGGCAATGTCAGTCGGTCCACCATATTTGTCCCGACTGAATATCTCAGTGAACATTGCATAGTTTTTAACATACACATATTCATGTTCTCCTCAGAATGAAGTGTAATAACGATCCCTGACTTTCATCTGGTGCCATCAACTGGTCGAAACATTGATTTGTCCAACACTTTGTTGTTTGCATGTAGTTAAAGTTAAATTAAAATCTACTTTAATCTAACTTCTTGTTTGGAGGCAGGTTCAAAAACAGAAAAGAAAAACACATGTTCATGTTATACTCCACTCCATATTAAATAGTATTAGAGATACCGCTACGAGAATGTCTCTGATGATGTCCCTGTGAACAATGCGAACTTCAGCTTTGAGTTCCTTTGTGGAATGGATTGTGGACAGTTAAGATGTTGTGACATACAGTATTTACCTATAATGAGTGGGATTTCACTGATGTGAGCCATAAAAACCAACGCTGACTGCATTACATTGAAGTGTAATAACCTGAGGTCTGCTGTGTCTTGCAGAGGCTTGTTGTGTGTCTTGAAGAGTCCATTTATATCCACAACATCAAAGACATGAAGCTGCTCAAGACTCTGCTCAACACTCCGTCCAACACCTCAGGTAATGCATTAATACCAACAGCTGGGTTTGTCAACTGAAACAAATTGGCATGATCCAACAAAAGGATCATGCCAATTTGTGCCAACATTTGTCTTATTGCCATAGATTTGGCCATAATTCCTATTAGGCATAGTATGATGATGACATTATTTAACAATCAAACTTTGTAATAGTTCCAGATAGCCTAGTGTGCTTTGTTATTGGAAATGTATCACATTTTTCACATTTATTACTGTACTTTTATCACACTTTGACAGTTTCCAGCATGATGTAATATACCAAAAGTTACCAGTTTTACACAGTGCCTGTTGGTGATTCCCTGGTCTGTAGAACACAAGCATGCTGTTTTTATTGGGTATACAGTGGCTCCATACCAATTTTTAGCAGTAGTAAGTATCTGAATAAGGCAGAGAGGGTATGGAGTGGTGTGCAAGTATACCAGATATTTTCTTGTGCCATATATTAGTCAGCAGCAGTATATAGTCAAAGTGTCATGCCACTAAGGATTGGCATATGGCACTAAAGAAAGTGGCACACTTCAGAAGTGGCATATGTAAGAAGTGGTACTGTATATGTTGGCATAATACACAGAGTGATATGTCCTCATTGGCTGATGATATTCACAAGAATGGAATATCACTCGACCTCTGCATCAGTTCTTTACATTACATTACTGCATTTAGCAGACGTTTTTATCCAAAGTGACTTCCAAATAAGAGGTTTACATAAAGTGCATAGAACCATGATGGAAAACAACAAGATGCCTCATCAAACTTGTAAGGGCTGGTGATGAATCACAAGTGCTATAAGTAAGTACATCGCTGCCAATGGCAGAATCAAAAAGAGCATTAAATCTAGAAAGTTTCCCTTGGAACTTGGTAGTCATACAGATATAGACCTTATGGAAGCCCAGATAGGCAAAACAATTCTGGTAATACAAGTCTGGTCTAAATTGTTTTCTCTCCTGTGTTTATGACTTAACAACAGGTTGTTTTTATTTTTGCCAGAATAATAATAAATAATATAAGTAATAATAAAGTGCTTGTTGTTGTAATACTCATTTTGGCCACAAGAGGCTTATTATTCGCTCTTCTTTCTCTCTCCTCACAGGTCTCTGTGCTCTTTCTATCAACCATTCCAACTCCTACCTGGCGTACCCTGGCAGTGCCACCATTGGGGAGATCATAGTGTATGATGCAAACAATTTGGTAAGAAACAAGTCATCACACACCACCTCAAATATCATCATCCTTTAATAATTTTAAATGGAGCAAATTTTATTGCATTTACATTGTTTTTGATTTTTCATTCCGTGTTTGTTGGCTTGTACAGTACAGTCCAATATATAAAAACATGCCTCATCATCAGCCTGAACTGTAACTTAAAACTTAATTTGTTGGGGGGGAAACACAGCATTTTCTATTATAGACAAAAACACATTTGTAATAACCAGTAACCCCCTCACTGTTATTGAAAAATGAAGCTGTTGAGATCTAGTTATTTAATGTGTGGGAACACTTGCCTTGCCAAATCTCAGAAACTGAAATTATTGCTAGAACACAAGCTGACTCGGGGGACGGTAGTGATACTGTTTTCTCTAAAGCAATTCTATCTAAGGTCATCTTCTCCTCTCTGTGTTCTGATGCTGGTTTGCCTGACCCTGTCTTGGTTTCTGTTTTTACAACACCTTAGGCTTGAAAATATTTGTCCTGTGACCTGAAGCCTTTTTGGGAATAGTGCCATTTTTTTGAATGTATGAGGACTAATGCGGTGGTTTCAGGGTGTCCTATATATACAGTATCAGTAAACTCAGAGGAATATTTGGGAATTGGAGGCACTATTGAACAGATACCGAGAATACCTCTGAGGATAACCCTGAGGATACCTCTGGGCTTATAATGGTAGGAAGGAGCCCAAATAGCACGTAAGGTCTGACAAATGTGAAAATATGACAGTGAGAGTAGTGATACTGTAAGCTAGGACATGTGATACAAGGATAGGGTAATCTTTGATTACAATCCAGTTGTGGAAAGCTTACTTCACTCTGGAGTGAGAGCACTTTATTTGTAAGTAATCAGTTGTGTGCGTCTCTTTGTACACAGAAGTTTAAAGTTTCTTACTTTGTTCCAGTATGTGCTGTTAGCTTACAGCAACTTATTGCCCTTGTTGTTCCTCCATTGCCAGATAGTGCGATCTAACTTCCTTTGCTCAGAATCAGACTACCTCAGGTTTCTTCTTACCTGAAAACACGTCAGCTGATCTGACACATGCTGGCAGTTCATGTGTTCACCCAGACAGAAAACACCTCCCTCCACACTGTGTTGCTTCATACAGCAGAACAACAGGGTTTGGGCCAACAGGACCGAAACAGCTCTTGCTTCTCTTTGTCATGACTCAGTTTCTAACTGCTAAGAGAAGAATACATACAGCCATGTACACTACATACATACAGATACTGGATTTTTGAGGCCAATGCCATGTTGAAAGTTAATTTTGCAATATATGAATAATATTAAGTAGTGTGTGTTGTGGGCAAGCCTGTATAATGAGCTTTAGATACAGTTTTGTAAAGAGTCCATGATCAATGTAATAACGTATCCTTCCATATTAACGTATTCTTCATTGACTGGTAGAGCTTTTGCAACTAGTCTTAATGGCATGAACATTATATCAATGTGAAATAACTTTCTGTCTCCTCTTGGTCGTTTCAGAATACAGTGACAATGATCCCGGCTCATGACAGTCCATTGGCAGCTCTCACCTTCAACGCCTCGGCCACCAAACTCGGCAGTGCCTCAGAGAGGGTAAGCCTGAGATAGGCTTACCGTACATTTAGCTCCAAAGATGAGGCAGGAGTTAGTCCTAGGCAGCCATTCTGTCCATCCAACACTTCAGTTCTTTGATGGATGTTCGTGGTCCCCAGAGAATAATAATAATAATAATAAATCTTTGTTATTGTAATGACCTTTCCTTATACCCAAAATCAGGCTATCAAAAACTAACACTGAATTTCCATTACATTTGCCATTAAAAATCCCTGTAGATGGAATTCTAATGTGATTTTTTGTGATTTTGGTGACGTTTCCTTGAGCCAGTTCACTTGTACGATGGCAAACTTCTCCCATGGTCCTGCTGCATCTGGCTTCAAACGTTGAAGGGTTAGGGGATGAATTTGCCTTCATTTTGCCACTTATACAATACCAAACTCTGAACTTTGGGCAGGTTACCATGACAGTAACTGAGCACATTCTGGCTCCCAAGGAATTCATTATTTTGATCAAAATTACCTCATGACCTGTCCTCTAATGCCACCCTGATATCAGACTTTAGACAACAATTCTATGGCTGTCTGTTGTTGGATATAAGAGCATTGTAGCTTCAAGGGCTTTAGGTCATATTCTGAACCAATCAGGAGTTGCGGCGGTTAGTGCAGGGTTGTGCATCAGTATGGGAGTGTCACTACATGGCCATGCTGATTGTAGTAGCAAATACTAACCAGCAGTCCCAACTTCTACAGCAATACAGCACCAAGCAAGTCATAACCGCGGCAATGGATCTTCACAGTTCTCTCCCATCTGCACAGTTGCTCGATAAACAGTGGAATTCTACAGTGAACAGCTAATGCTACACTGCTACATGGTAAACAAGGTTCTTTTATGTGTTTCTTCAATAGTTGATTCTGTTTCAAGTTTTTGCTGTAGGGCTGCAGGTTGTTTTGGCACCCCCTGCAGTCCCCACATCCACAGCCTAAATGCAATATCCACGTTCAAATGAATAGGAGGACAAGCATTTTTCACCGCTGCGCCGGACTTGGTCTGAATACAGCCTTAGATATGTACTCATGCTACATATAAGATTATAAATGGAGATCGTGGGGGAAGAACAGTTTCTATATACCACCAAGTTCCTGACAGACATTTTTTGCATGTCAAGGAAGCATCTGGTAGAACATATGTAGCTCTTGTAAACCATTGGAAAGCTAGCACCTCACTGGCTGTCTGTCTTCACAGGGCACCGTCATCCGAGTGTTCTCCATTCCTGAGGGCCTGCGTCTGTTTGAGTTTCGCCGGGGTATGAAGAGGTCAGAGTTCAAACACATTCTATTAGATCTGCACTCTATAAAAGAAATGCATTGTCCAATGTATGAGCACAGCTAGAACTCACTAAATGACCTAGATCATGATTCCAAATGGAGTTATTCTTGCAGCGCTGCCTTGCAGGCTCAGTGGCATGCATGCACTTAGCCTGAAGACTTTATTACACGCTGATAACTGATTTATAGTTATTAAATAGCACATGATCTGTGTTTGTTCTCGAGAACCTCAAGAGCTGAGTAAACTGATGAGGCAGAGGTTAGCTTATAGTCTACTAATGGTCAAAGTTAATTATCCACTTTAAATAATTGATTATTCCTCAAATGTTTGTGCTTTTTGTGGTTTCGTGTATGTGTGTGTTTATGTGTGTCTATCTGTCTGTCTGCAGGTACGTCAATATAAGCTCTTTATCCTTCAGCCCTGATGGCCAGTTCCTCTGTGCATCCAGCAACACAGAGACGGTGCATATCTTTAAACTGGAGCAGCTGGGACCAAGGTACTCACACACACACACACACACACACACACACACAGAATAAACACAACTAGCAGTGATGATCTAGAGTCTGTTTGGGCCAGAGGCAAACATTTCTTCCAACCAGCGTTCATCACAATACACAAAACAATAAAAACCTGCAACGTTCATGCAAAACAAATCATGTTTGATCATGTCATCAAGTTTGATGGGAATGATGATCCCCTTTAGGAAGGTTTCCTTCTGAGATGTCAGGTGCTGTGTAGTAAAGTTTGGACCCTTGGGGTCCGAGGCCCCAAAAAGTTGCCTGCCTTGCCTGTTCACAAGCTGCGTGTCTGACAACAAGCTACTTTTACCATGTGGCAACACACTGTAGACCCGTCCCCTATTGGATGATATATTAAAGGGATACTACAATTTATTACAACTTGGCTTTTATGTTTTGTAGCTCTTGTCACTGCTTCTATCGGTTTTGATAACTACTCACCAAAGTATAAATCAAGTTGGAGGAGGATCTTGTTCTAAAGGAAGCTTGTCTCCCTGTCTGTAGTGGAGGGGACGAGGCTGCCACCTGGACAGCGTACGTGGGCAAGATGTTCTCAGCAGCCAGCAGCTACTTCCCTGCTCAGGTATCCGGCATGATGAGCCAGGACCGGGCCTTCGCCACTGTTCACCTCCTCACGTCCGGCCAGAGAAACGTCTGCACTCTGGCCATGTGAGCTTCTCAGGGGCTGCACCTTTGTATTATACTCAGTCATTCTGTGTATGTTTGTGTGTGTGTGTGTGTGTGTGTGTGTGTTTGTTGTTGTTAGTGTATTCTTGACATAACTAGTCGTTTTTTTTAGGTCTTGAGAGAGAAGAGATCACCTCCACAAAAGACTAAAAAAGACTTTGATTACTGAAAAGACTACTTTGTCCTCATTCCTGATCAGTCAAGGACTGGCACAGTAATGGGGTTTACTGCAAACTAATTATAGGGTGACAAAGTATAAATGAATCCCTCCTTTGTTCTGATGTGTTTGGGCGTAAGTTCCAAAACAGCTGAAATGGATACTCAATATGGTGTTTCAGGATCCAGAAGCTCCCGCGGCTGCTGGTGGCCACAGCTGACGGCCAGCTGTTCATCTACAACGTGGACCCATTGGAGGGAGGCGAGTGCATGTTGGCCCACAAACACAGGTGAGGCTATGAGGGGTGGATGTTAAGCATTAGGCGTAACAAAAAAAGGGAGGAGAAAGCCCTGAATCTGTTAATGCATGAATCAACGTTTCAACACATATTTTTAGTTCGTAGAGTTAGACTACTAGAAAAAAAGCCTGGTCACCAAACTCCACCTCTTCAGGCAAACTTGATACAAATGAAAAAAGGAAAAAAACGTTGCACCTATACAGCAGCCAGGGACACGGCATGTTTATTGCCTGCAGGATTCTTTTCCCTGTGGGTTTGAAGCCCCTGAATTAAAAAAAAGCTACAATTTATGGGTCCTGTAGAAGCCACTGAAACCAAGAACCTCTGCATCATACATTTTGGGTGGCAGCTGCATATTGTGATGTGGGAAGGTTGTAAAACTTGATAAGTTGCTTCATTGTTCACAGTGATAAATGAGTCTTTGAAAGGCTCAAGAGAAACAAGGCAAATGTAAAGCAGATTCACTGCTTTTCATCCTGTTGTCTTGCTTCCTTCTCTCTCCTCCCCTCTTAGGCTTTTTGGTGTTGATGATGATGACCAAGGTGAAGGAACAGAGTCAGAAGGGGCAGAGGTCACACAGGCTTGTCCATCCTACGCTGCGACCGCTGCCTTACCGGCCTCTGGTCCCGTCACTGCGACCCTCACTGGTTAGTACTTGCAGATGTTTCTGCATCTGTGTGTAACATGAAGGGCTTTCACTTCACCTTAAGTTCAGGTCATTCAGGATGTGGGGATGTGGGCATCAGATTTTTTTAATACAGAAGCTGTGAGGGTTAGCACTCTAACTAGTCAATAGAGGTCTTCATAGGTCAACAAAAGATACCTAAACCATGACCGGATACATGTCGTATCAGGTCTAATTATCCTCAGGTCTGCCCTCAGGCCCCTTTAAGGTTGGACCACTATTTGTTGATTTATGCAAGTTGGGTTTGGGTTTTCCACAAGTCCAAAATGTGCCCATGAAAAATGCATGAAGACTTCTACCAGTCAAGACTCATTGGTGTTTCTCCCAATTAAGGCCACATTTTTCTTTCACTGCCTCCACCGTCTGCTGTCACAGGAAGCTCTGAAAACTTTAGCACTATGTTCACCAGAACAGCACCATCTTCCTTTATTGCATAAAGCAATCCAGCCGCTTTCCCAATAAATCTCTGACTCCCAATGTAGAACATACCCAAGCAGGTTCTTGTTTGGTTACAGTAATTATGTTAATATCTCAGAATGTACCTCCAAATGATGTATTGATGTTAGTAAGACATATACTATCACCTTTCCAATCTGAAAATTGCAATGTGCTTTAAACAAAGTGCTTGTTGGATCATCTAACTGCACCTTAAACCTCCTTTTCCAACAATGGAATTGGGTGGGGGGGCTACATCTGAAAACTTACTGGTGGACAATAATGCCCACTCTATGGAGCAATTGTCCAGCTTTGTGGAGGTGTGATAGTATACATGGATTGAACTTCCATCTCAACTTATATGAACACCTTCATATAAGGTTGGGAGCATATTTGACTGAACAGATTTCCTCGGAACTTTTTAAATGTTGACACAAGTTATATGGAGATCGCAGGGTCTGCCTGTGTAAAGTACAGATCAGGCTGCTCTAATGATTTGCCTGCCTCCTGTACCTGTTTCTACCCAGGCTACTCTGAAGATGGTGGAGCAAAGAAAGGCGAAGTCATCCCAGAACATGAGTTCGCTGCCGGACCTGTGTGTCTGGACGACGAGAATGAGTTTCCTCCTGTGAGCATCCAGAAGTGCTAACTGTATAGCTAGCTCTCCTTCAACAGGTGTAACTTAAAGACATAAGGCACTCATGCAAACCAACAGACGGAGGTGTCAAGCTAACTGACTTCCTGGCACAGTTCAGAAAAGATGAGCGTTCCACTTTCCCCAATAACAACATTGGTTTGACTTTCAAATACCAGCAAGAGTCTTTGGACTTAACACAACCGAGGACAAAGTCGACTCAGCAGTATATCCCATGATGCATTGTGCTGAAAGAGAAATGGCAGACGGACGAGAGGACAGCAGTATAGTCCTCTGCACAGAACTCCCTAGATAATGAGTAGGTTGTAGTCCTAGTATTTGTGATACTCACCATTCCAAATCGCTAGAAATAGTCACAAAGGCAAAAACAAGGTGACCTCCCAGCATTCTCTGTTTCTTCATAATAAATTGCTTAAGCCCCTTTCAGACATGCCCCTCTTCACATTAATCTGAGGGCAACTTAATATGTAGGTCTCATGTCTGAATGAGCGCCTGAGTCAGTTTTATGTGAAAGTCATGACAGCAGAACTGAACTGAATTCTGTGAGGTTACATAAAGGCTGCAGCACACGGTGAAACATGCAAAGAGAGATTAGATGGTTAGTTGTGTTTGCTATAAGCAGTACTTGAAGTAATGTTATAATGTATCACTTAATTATCATCTTTTAAGTGTGAAAAAATAAAATCCGTTAATAAACTAGGAAATACTGTGAAGGAGCCAAAATTACGTTTTTGAAGAGATTCTTGTTCAGTCTAAACGTGATGCAGAGAAAGGTTATTATTGTCCACCACCAGTAATAATCAGACCAGCAGTCTCTCCTATATAATTAATGCCACCTGCATCCAGCAAAACACTTTACATACAGCACGTGAACAAACAGGAATTAAGTTGTCATTGTACAAAATAGACTTGTGTAATTCTCATGAATGACGAAACAGTGAGTCCCTGTGAGTAGAGGGCGTGCTCCTGATGGACAACAGCTTAACAGCATAATCAGTTTAAATTCACTATTGATGCAGCCTGTGATAGAACCCTCTCTGTGGATGTTTCCATAACGGTCATGTCTGAATAAAGCCATTAGGAACGTTTACCTCTCCTACAAAAGCCTTTGGGGAAACTGCGTAAGAATAGTTTGCAAGACGTGGGTATAAACCCAACCAGGCTGTAAAGGTGGACGAGTGAGTAGATTAGTTTCTGTGTTCGGTGTGATAACATTTAATTTCGCCCGACAACTTCTGTAGTCTCATTTAAGAGCACCCCCCCCCCTCCCTTTTTTTAAGACACATAAACTTCAAAATTTACCCGTCGGGTATTTACTGACAAATTCTATGTCGCAGATCACTTCGGCTTGTGGTAACCACAGGAATCTAACCACAAACTCATTCAGAAACTTGCTGACTTCCATACGAGGGAACTGGAAGTGCAAAAAATGCTGACTCATTTCCTGTTGTATGACTCATTCTTGCAGCGTTCTATTCCAGTGATGTAGCACTGATGTGGCCTTTTATTGTTTGCCACCTGCAGGGCCTTTATGTGAGCTGGAAAGGAAAGCCCTTCTGTCATGTAGATTCCCTCTTCATCAGCCATTTTAAACACCCCGCCCAGATTGTATGGCTCCACACTATGTAACTACCTTACTGTATGAGCCGAGTGAGTACTGTGGACCTAATGACATGCCTGTGCTGCATTAAAGGAAAATTCCAGTGTTTTTCCATCAGTCTTACTCTAATTACTGAGGCCATTCTGTCTACACGCCATGCACAATATACTCCACCTCCTTATACACATTAAAAGAATTGGCAAAAAAAAACAACAACAAACATACATTGGTGAAAATATGTGCCTCCTAAAGCCTTCCAAAGTTACTTTCATTTTACACAAATCATTTTAACAATGTCTCAGAGTCCAGCTAAGGTAAACACAGAAATTAGCCACTTGATGAACTATTACAGCTAACTCCTGCTAACCGTACTAGCTTCCTATTCATCTGAAGTAATAACAAAACATTTATTACTTCTTGTTTCACATATATAGGCGTATTCTATGTTAGCAGAGGTAAATACATATTACACTAAATGTCCTGAAAGGTTTTGATTGCTTTGTATGTTTTGTACCAGAATTACCCTTTAACTGTGTACCAGGACGAGGGACATGAGCTGCATTTGACAAATCCTGTGGACAAAACTAACGGGTCTGTTCATGTGTTTTGGTAGATTAATTGGTGCCGCGACGGGACTGGAGGTGGCCAGGCGAGGCGCTCGTGAGTGGGTAGAAGGACAGATGGACAGACACACAGACAGACAGACAGGCGCTGGCAAGTGAGATGAACAGCAAAAAAAAAAAAGTCTTTCAGGGTGCCAAGTTTTTTCAGTTAAAGTGAAAATAACACAGATTAACATTTACATTCAAGGCAACGTGGGAAACAAAACACTGACCGAGAAGTAGACGTCATGTTGTAATTTCTGAGAGAACCATGAACTAGTCCTCATGTTACATAATGATTGTGTTAAAGGTAGCATACACTTCTGATTTTGTCACAGCACCAAAGGAAGCGCTAAACTTCCCTCCAGCTCTCTGTTGGGTTTCAAAACATCAGCTGTGAACTGAACTTGTAGATGCTGGTGGCCGTTCAGGGAGTTCATCTTTAAGGAGTGTTTTATGAAAGTATAAAGGTGCATGCTGGAGCAGAAATACAACCACAATTTACATAACTTTATTACTTGACATTAAATTACATTATTGTAGCAACATTTTTATTTTATCATTAATAATAATATCCTAGTTTACATTCATGATAAAGAACTGAATTTTTATTCTGTATTGTATTTTACTGCATTGACATGTATGACATGTTTCTGTGTATGCCTCCTGGATACATTTCAGAAGGTGTGTATGTACTGTTTGTTTGTGCCTATTATCATTTGTAAAAGAGCAAAGTGTTTTGCTAATTGCACAAGACCAAAACAAGTGAAAGAAATAAACATGTAGAGTGGAGTAAGACTGAACCTATGCAAAGCAAAGAACTTGTCTTGTTTGATTTTATTTTATGTATTTTTTCACTTCGTAAAGAAGCTTGTAGGTAAGATTTTGATTGATGTACGTGGTTTTGGGTGTTTATGGTTATATGAGTGAGGTCAGTGCCAGGTTTAACATTGCACAACATTTAAATCCACATGTGGTAAAACCTTTGCATATGTGTGTTTAACAGCCAGTACACAGTGATCTATTCTGGTGATTTATTATTCTGGCCATTCTAGGCTGTAATTAATTACACACTGTGCTTTTATTGTTGTTTTTATTGTGTTTGAACCCAAAGATGTCCCACTTGGCTATGTACCTGAATGAATAGGCTCGTTCCAGATGAACTCTATCTCGTTTGGAAAGTGGACGATCAGGCGGCAGCAGCAGGGGGTGATGACAAACAGCAGCAGTCCAGTCAGACAGTTTCCAGCAGCGTTTAACGAATAAACAGGAAGTCCCAGAAATATTTACATCGTGTTAGATCCACCTGTAGGCTACCTGTAGTCTGCAGATCACAGTCCGATAGTTAGGGCTGAAATAAACATTATTATTTATATCAACCATTCACTCTAAGCATTAAATATTACAATTATACATTAGAATTGCAAAATCTGCTAAACATATTGTTTGTGGTCAAAATTAAGAGCCAATCAGCTCTTTGATCAGGCATTCCCATCATAAACTGGGTCTTGCAAAGAGCACCTGCAGTGCCTGGCTCTAAAAACTGCGGACGCCTCAATCTTCTAGACCGTTATAGTCACTGAGCCAACATGGCATCCTGAAGGTCTCAGTATGCTTCAAGCAAAGTGCTTATTACTTACTCTACACCTGAAAACACACACGACCATGCAAGTGGGCATGCAAGGTTGCTTATATTTGCTGAAAATACAAAGAACAGCAATGGAGAAAAGTAAGAGCAGAGATTCCTGTGCTGGGACTGATGACCAGGTGGAACTGTTACTGACAGGAAGTTGTCCATGTTGAACGAACCGCTGCCTGGTAGATCAGGCTGATGTTTGTTTTCTACTGGGAAATACAATGCTTTTAAACAGTTGGTCTAGACCTGCTTTATTTAAAAAAGTGCCATTAAATAACTTTGTTATGATATGGCACAACATAAATAAAACTGAATTGAATTGAATTGAATCAAATTGAACCTGGCCTTTCAAACCCCTTAAACAGAGACCTTTTAAAACGCTGCTGACTGCATTGCAAATGCATCATTTGAAATCTCTAGAGTGGATTGTGTTTTAGTGAGGACAAGCAGAAACCAGGGGGCTGCTTAGCACACAATTCCACCCTTATTGCATTATGTATGTTCCCTGACACCTCCATGTTTTCATCAAGGACTGAGCACCAAGAAAAAAACGATTCTCCTATGATGGAGTAATACCTGACCCCTATGCCCATGTCTACAATAGTTTGTGGAACTTTGATTAAGCCCAACAATACTGAGGAGCATGCAACATGTAAGCACAATAAGTGGTGAGGCCCAAGGGATCATTTCATTGGTCAACCCTACACCTGACGATAACTTGGTTCGGGGGATTTTGACAGAGTTGTTGCACCAACAATCAGAGAGCAGAGCAGAAAGCTCGGGGAAGACGTTTCACGAGCACACAGAAGCAGCCTGAGTGTGAGGAGGAGCTGAAGCTGGAGCGCACGACAATATATCTGAGTGGAAGCATCCAGTCTGAGCAGAAGCACAGCAAATCCAAGCTCAGGCAGGGGCTATTTAAGAGAGTATTACAAAATCTGAATGTGAAATCAATAATCCATGCTCTCAAATTAACAGAGCATGACTGCCTCATATATTAACACCTCTACCACTCTGAAGTCCACCAGCCCAACACATTTATGGCTTACATATACTTATTTCTGCTTTTTGATTCCAACTGCAAACTGCTACGTCAACCAAGACCCGGAGGCACTTGTGTAATTAACCCTGACAAGAGTACAGGTTATTGTACCGCAGCTAGTCTTCTCACTATGTATTTCTTTCATAAGTACAACCTTGCGGTTGCCAAACATTCTGCAACTGTGGAATAAGGAAAAACATTATAACCAGCTATAACCTCACACCCCAAGGGACGACGTACTGCTGGATAAGACAAAGACAAATGATCCCAGGGGAAAGAGAAGAAGAAGAGGAGGCAAACAATAGAAAACAGTCTCTGACAGTTAAACTTAAGGGTAGAAGAATGGTGTAAGAAACCAGATCGTTTCTACTGCGCACAAGAAGGTTTTGCGTGTTACTGCAGGGACTCACTATGAATTTGATGGCCGAGACAAAATTCTATAGTGAAATCTCATTTGTAAGAGAAGACAGTTTGTCTTTGGATTTTACTGGAATCTCAAAAGTAAAGGCTGACAGAAACAACGCAAACTGTGAGGAAACCAGTCTCATACAAAATCTGAGATGTTGTGAGTCAAGAGGATCGCATGGAGAAGTAAGAGAAAATCGTCCAAATCTTTGGGAGTTAAAAAGAGAAAAACTGGCTGTACAAACATCCGGACTCACTAACACTTTGATTTAGGTGGAAAGAGTGTGTTTTTGTTTCAATAGTCCAGCTGCTAGCATGAAAAATAGCTCATGGTGGGAACTATTGGGTCTCAGTTAGGATTTAAATAAAATTGAATTCTAAGTTGGAGAAGTAAGAGAAAATAGTCCAAATCGGTCTTGTACACACCGTTTTTCCCCTTTCAACATCAGGACTCACTAACACATTCTGTCAGATTTCAGGGTTGGACCTTGTATGGCCACCCCTTAGACACACCCCTGTATAAAAGTATTCCAGGTCAGGGCAAGTCTGAGCACTCAACACAAAGTCTAAGGACCAGTCACAGCTGAGACACAGGTGAGTCATTTATACATTCTACAAATAAATGAAGACATTCCATCAACATTCTTAAAAATGTGCAATGGTAAAATGATGTTCCACTTAAAATCTAGTGTATGTTATTCTGAAAGATAATTTTTTAATGACAGTGTTTTGGTCAAATTCCATTCATGTAAGAACTTAAATAGTTCAACCTTCTCATGATGTTCTGCCCTGAAAGTGCTGTTTTATGCTCCCTCCAGTACTTAGTCACAGCACAGTAAACTGCTATGTGAAGGCAACCTAAACAACTTAATACTAATACCTATCCTTTAGCCACAGTGAATAGTGGTGTTGAGGGGAATAATCAACCTAGTGTTCATAGAAATCAAATGAAATACAGGTACGGATCATTTTCATCACTGCCTAATGTTAACATGTCACAGTAATCCCATCTGCGCTCTGTTCAGGGACATGGCCATTCCTGCTGGATCAGGGAGCTTCATTGTGTCTGTGATCGTGTGCTGTGGGAACATTGTGCTCGCAGCCTTTTCCCTTTAATTAACGGTGACGACTAACAGGGAAGCCGGGGAGTTAGTGATCTCAGATTCAGTTATGAAAGGAAGAAAACACACACACACACACACACACACACACACACGGGGGAAGGCAGGGTGGGACGGGATGCTGCCTCTAGACTGGAATAAACCTGTTCATCC
Source organism: Nannoperca obscura (assembly GCA_036024295.1). NCBI lineage: Eukaryota > Metazoa > Chordata > Actinopteri > Centrarchiformes > Percichthyidae > Nannoperca > Nannoperca obscura. Next base: position 746 of record JAVQJL010019130.1, on the reverse strand, counting down.
CAGCCGCGCGCCAGCACTATCTGGAGCTGCGTTCACGTCCGTTCACAAAGTGCGTCAAAGGTTAGGCAACACGTTGTTCATGTTAGCTCTGTGTGGAGGAGGAGTTCTCGGTGTACTCCTGTACTAAATAAGACGTCAAACAAAATAACACATTATAGAAAAGACATCACGTCATGTCATCTTGTGACCATATAGAGGCCCATTACTTTGTAACAATTACCAGTTGAAGGCCTTTCTATGTTTGTGGGTACGTTTGTTGTGAAATACATGTCTATTGTTATATTTAGCCTGCGTAACGGTTTATATCCGGGTGGGATTGTGGGAACGCAGCGCCAGAACAGCACAGGCTGCCGGCTATGGAAGGCCAAATGGACCAAAACCTCTACTTTGACGTGCGTGTTAAGACGTTAAAAATGAACGTGTTAAGACGTTGAAAATGAACGTGTTAAGACGTTCATTTTTAACGTCTTAACACGTTTGGACCTTAAGGCTTCCATCTTATTGGTTGGCATCAACATACCCTCCCCTCTTATTGGTAGGCATCAACATACCATCCCCTCTTTGTAAGTAGGGGCTGCGGGCTTTACTTTGCCCTGTTTCCTGTTTCCTGTGGGTACCTGTCACCTGTCTTACACACAACTGTGTTTCACTATTTGGGACGGTCCATTTGTGCGGGGGAGATGTAGGAAGTCTATTGTCTAAGTTGCAGGGATTGTATGTAGGAATTCCCCTCAGAAAACTGATGA
>JAVQJL010019129.1:0-26798 GCA_036024295.1 Nannoperca obscura | reverse complement strand
CCATGCCTACTTGATACTAAGTCCGACGGCTCTCCCCGATTCTGCACTGATTTTAGGAGAGTAAACGCAGTGACCGTCCCTGATGCATATCCACTACCCCTGATGGATGACTGCATTGATGAGATAGGCCCTGCTAAATTCGTGAGTAAACTGGACATGCTGAAAGGCTACTGGCAGGTTCCCCTGACCCCAGCGGCCTCCGATGTGTCAGCATTTGTGACCCCTGATGACTTCTTGCAGTATACAGTCATGCCCTTTGGGATGTGTAACGCTCTGGCAACCTTCCAACGGCTGGTTGCAAGGGTACTTGGAGATGTGCCAAATTGCCGGGCGTATCTGGACGACATTGTCGTCTATTCGGAAGAGTGGGCTGCTCACCTGGGCAACCTGCGGAGGGTATTTGAGCGACTGTCGGCTGCTTCGTTAACACTGAACCTAGCAAAGTGTGAATTTGGAAAAGGATCTGTTGTGTATCTTGGTCAACAGGTTGGAGGAGGTCGAGTACTGCCAACAGGGACTAAGGTGGCGGCCATAACGTCCTTCCCCGTACCCACTACCCGCAGGGAGCTGCGACGTTTCCTGGGAATGGCCGGCTACTATCGGAGGTTCTGCAGAAACTTCTCATCTGTGGCCACCCCCTTGACCACGTTGACTAGTCCCTCCAAACCTTTTATTTGGACAAGTGAGTGTCAGAAAGCGTTTGATAACCTTAAAGGTTTATTATGTTGCAGCCCAGTCCTGTCCGCCCCAGATTTTGCGTCGCCCTTCAAGTTGGAGGTGGATGCTAGTGCGATGGGAGCTGGGGCTGTTCTCCTCCAGAGGAATGCGCAAGGGATTGACCACCCTGTGGGATACTTTTCAAGGAAGTTCAGCCAACCTCAATGCAAGTATTCCACCATTGAAAAAGAAACCCTTGCCTTGTTGCTGGCTTTACAACACTTCGAGGTTTATCTCGATACCAGCGTGAAGCCTCATCATCAAAGTCTTTACTGACCATAACCCTTTAGTGTTTTTGTCTAGAATGTATAACCACAACCAACGGCTGATGCGTTGGGCACTGATTGTACAGGGTTACCAGCTCGCGATACACCATAAGAAGGGTTCGGAAAACACTGTGGCGGATGCCCTGTCGCGAGGTTGGTAAAGGTAGAGTTCCGATGTTCGGAGTTTAAACACTACGTGTTTAAATCTATAGTGTTGGGGGTGTTACGTCCCCAGAGGGTTTGTAAGTTGTAAGTCGTAGGTGTACGTTTGTTGTTCTCTCTCGCTCTCTGTGTCTGTGTGTGAGTGTCTCCTTCAGGACTGATTGCCAATTGCCTGCCACCGGTGTCGGCCTACGGCGCCGCTCATTGGCTCATCCGGGGGCCTGGCAGAGGCGGGGGGATACTTCAAACAGGCGAGGACGCCACACAAGAGAGGATGGCAAGAAGGAGACGGCGGGAGAGACTCCGTAGTGGCACTACTGTTTAGAGACATTGATTTCGTTGTTCACAGTACACTATTGCTGCTTGTAATACCGCCGGTAACGTGTTGGGAGAGATCGGGGACTAGGTAAGAGGGGGTACTCCGCATATATCATCACGTAGTACTCCCCTGTTAGAAAGACTAGGTAAGGAGCTGGCGCCCCTCGTGTAACGTTTTGGAACCACTGTTTAAGTTCGGTGTGTAACAGTTTTGTTGTGGGTTTGGGTTACGCTTATAAGGGTTCTAGGCGATAGCCGTTTTGATTTGCTATTATCTGTTGGTTTGGCGCAGCTCACCCGTCCCCTCACTATTGATTAACCCGTGAGATTTTGTATTTGCATTCCTGAGAAGCCAGAGCTCATCAATAAACATTCTGGTTTCCCTGACAATCTGTGGCTTTGATTTGTTAGCGTCCTTTATATCTCCTAGACACGGACGTAGGGACGTAACAATGAAAATTATAGAATTTTACTGATAACATAACATTTCTGTTTTCCCTCCTCTGAGGTCAGAAGACAGATACAAAAACACTGAGTTGCAGCTGGAAGGAGATGAGCTTATTTCTAAGTAATACTTCAATACAGTGGACACTCTTACAACTTGGATCTTATTTTTGTAGGTTTGGCCATCAAGTCTATTGTTTATGATAAATTTGTACTCAACAAGTTATTGCTTTTAGCTATTGTTAACTTGTATTTCTAAATCACATTTGATTAACTTTTTGCTACAAAAATAAGACCCCGGTTGAAACTAAATGATCCTAACAATCAAGTGAATTACAAAAACAAAATAAAAGTTTTACACAGTTATGGTTATATCTTACAAAAGTATTATCCTGTTAAGAAATCACTCTCAATCCACCAGTTAAATCTTATTATTATTATATAATCCAAATAAAAATATCCTGACTTGGCACCAATGTGTCAATTTTATATGGAGGTGAGGCAATCCTGTAATGCACAATACACAATTCTGACACAAACTTCACAGAGTGTACATAAACATGTGTTGATGAATGTCTGTGGAATTTCCCTCTGACATCTATATTTAACTTAGAGAGCGACACTGATGGGACACACTCTGTCCTTGTCTGTCACTGTGTCAGCGTGAGTATCAATGATGAATAGCTCATTGATGTAGTTTGAGACTGTGACAAATAGGACATTGATCATCTGGTCTGAAACACTGGTTCTCCACACACCAGTGGCTGTGTGACCTAATTGCCTCGCAGGAACTTCTGATAAAGCCATGCGGTCACGGAGACAATTTGAGCAGACAGACACTTGAAAAGGACAAGATGATGAGGGAGCAGCGACAGTGCTGCCATTTGGCTGCCATCACTGAGGACAAAGAACAAGAGGGCAGATATGCTGACAAATGCTTGAGTGAAGGTCAAAAATAGGGGACATCCTTTTATGTTGGCTTTTCACATTCTTGGTGTTTTGATTCTGTACATCTGTACAAAAATGCAAGTGGATGCACAAAGAAAATATGTTTGGATAACAGATAATAAATTCAAACCTCCATTTGTCTGCTTTTAACTTGTGCTGCTAATACAACGTTTCCTATGGGCTACCACAAATCTGTCCTGTGACCAAACTAATTTCAAACTAATAATATATATATTATATATAAACCTCAGTTGTTGGGGAAGATGAGTTTGAACCATGTTAGGGCAATCATGTTTTAGTGAGTGTGAGGGGCAGATAGAGAGGTAAAGTGATGGCAAGAGATCAACTGTCTGGTTTCAAGCAGAATCTGAAAATAGAAGAGGGTAAGATGGAAGAGAAGGACAGAGACTCAGAAAGGATGGCAGCTGGACGACTTCTTTGAAGCACTTGAAAAAGACAAGAGGACAGAGGATGAGAGGAATTCTGCAGACAGTATTCATGGAGGCACCTGCCGCAAGACAGGGTTACAGAGGACGAAAGGAAACCAGGAAAGATGATGAAAAATTACAGATGTCAATTTTTTTAAGGACCTAACAATGACAACAGTTTATCACAGTAATAGAACAATTACACCTCAAAAAAGAAAACATTGCAGGAATCAACAAAAATCCCACTCTCATAGTGACTTAACCTGACATCACCAGACCAATTCGCAAATGACAATTAGTCTGGGACGAAATGTGTGACATAGCACTGAGTAAATTCTGTCAGAAGTACCGCAAACACATCTTTCTCATCTAAAAAAATCTTTAAGTGCAGTTGTTTGTTCTTCTTTTAGAGAAAATATACCGTCCATGTTTACTACTGACGCAAAAACTGATTCAGTGGCAGCCATCTTGGTTGTTTTTATGAAAACGTTTCGATTGTGCTCCTCTGTAAGCTGCAGTCATCGTATCAAACCTGCCCCACATTAGATAAAGACCAGAGTCTGGTTGGATGGAGATCTGTCTGAATGGGAGGGGAACAAGACGAACTTGGCAGAGCAAATAAAACATGAGCTCACAGATTCGTCTGGTTCCCAGGCTAATAGTGACTCCCACACACTTTAAAAAAGTTTTTAGGAGATGTTCAGTGTCATAAAATGTCTTCAAACCAAAAAGGGCCATGTGCCCATCTGAATTCAGATTAAGAAAGATGAGAATGAGGAAAGATGATGGTGACAGAGCAGACCTATAAAAGAGGGTGCAGAGAGGACATGGGAGCAGGGCTGAGAGACTGTAGAGGTGATAGCAAATAACAGACCTCTCAAAAGAGAAGGGAACAATGACCTTGTTTTCCTATAGTGACTTGAAAGCCAAGATGAGAGACACACAGAGATACAGATAAAGACGTCAGGGAAAAGGACAGACACAGGCACAATGAACAGTCGTTTTGACCTCTTACAGTCGGTGGTTAGAGAAATAGAGTGAAAGTAATAGAGAGGAAATGAGATGAAAACAGGGGAGGAAGTGAGAGAGCAAATTTGTGAGAAGCAGGAACAAAAGAGTGAGAGGAGGAAGAGAAAGTGTGCCATTACAGAAAAGATAAGCGGAAAATATGTGATTGAGAGAGGGATATTTTGAAGGCAGCAACTGCATGGCAGATTAACTGATGTTTCATAGATACCCAATTCAGGAGTTTAGACTTATTTTGGTGCTTGTTAACAAATGATGTTTCCCTTAGGCAAATGAAACTGAAATGAGAAATTTAGAGTTTAATTGCTGTTTTGATAAGAAAGTCATAGCAGGCAGATTTATTTTTGCAGTAAAAGCACAGAAATGAAACCAATTAGCCTATTTTTAAGAACACTAGGGGTGTGGTTCTAGGGCAATATCGGTCCGTTGGTTGGTCGCCACCCCACTTTGGTGCAAACTGAAATATCTCAACAACTATTGGATGGATGGCTATGCAATCTGGTGCAGGCGTTCATGGTCCCCTCAGGATGAATTGTAATACATTTGGTGATCTCTTAACTTTTCTTCTTGTACCATTATCAAGTCAAAATTTTAATTCGTCCAGCTTTAAGACTAATAACATTCCCATCAGCTTCAGCTGTACTTTGTGTTTAGTGCTATTTAGTAAACGTTATACACTCTTCCACCCCCAGAGAAATGATTGACAGGGCAGAATAGTGGCAGACAGATGCAACACTTGTTTACTGGCTGTGAAGCTCTCTGAGGAGCCCTTTCTTTAGTTTTCTCTATACTTCTCTCACCAGCCATCTGTTGTTCTGAACCCACCACAAAATAAAAGTGCAAAAGACAGTGCAAGACAGGGATAACTGAAACAGCGCTCTTGGCTGCATAAAATGTACATGCAAACCGCAACTACAGGAACACCCCTGACAGCCCAGAGGGGTGTAATGCAACCAGTTGATGAATCAAAAGTTCAACTTTGCTCTTTCCGTTATAAATTTGTCTGTCAGGATTTATGTAGATCTACAATATTTGTTTTCCCGTAATCTTTTGACAACTTGGGGTGAAATTAATTAAACAATAAAATAGAAACTATAAAATATTAAAATACTTATATGAGATAGATTGACAGACAAACAACATTTTTGGAGGGATTAGACAAAGACATTTGTTTGTGCACTAAGGGGAGCAACCAGCCATCTCTCAGTGTGGGACTAATAGGTTCCATATCCTGGTGTGAAGAGTGATGCCTGTCTCCATCTGTACGAACACCTGCTGCTCTGCTAACGTCACACAGAGGTGTGAACAGCCTGACCGTGGCACAATGTGTGTGTGGCAAAATGAAAAACATGCACTTCTGAAATTCTTTATCAGTCATGTTAAACTATATTTACATATAAATACATAAAACAATGGCACCAACAGAAAATATAGATTTTGGTCTCACTCGTGCTGCATTCTTGCATTTAAATTCATGGCCAAATAATCCGAGTGTGTGTGCAGTGTGTTTCCTGTCTGTGCAAACGTTGTGCGGTAGCTGCGGATGGGTGTGTGCGAGTATGTCAGCAGGTCTGGGTGGGGTTTCCTCCAGAGTACCTCCGTGCACTTTTATTCACCACACGCTAAACTGAAGTAGCTGACTGCGATGGAAAATGAACTTAATGAAACAGACAAAGAGAAAGAGACTTAGAGGGAGAGTGACCCTGGGTTGAATGACTGCAGGTTGTAATAGTAGCTGGGAAGGAAAAGTCTGGTGAAAAGTTGTTTTTACACAGAACCAATTACACAAAAATGTAGAAATGATGTTTATTAACATCCTATGGAAGTTGAGCTTACACTGAAATTAGCTTCACAAGATTGATGTGCTGAGCAGGTCACAAATACCATAATATCCTAAAGTTCCTCCCAGGGAGTACATACATACATAATTAACCATGATGAAATTATAAATGTATAAAATGTTTTTTAGATTTACTGAAGAGGGGATACTGAAAAAATAATAATAATTTTGGTACTTTTAAGATTTTTGACTCACTAAAATGAAATTAAACCAGACAACGTTTTCCTGTGTGGAAGGACAGTAACAAAAAGAGAGACTTTGGAAGATATCCACTTGATTCGTCAAATTCTGACATCTGAATATTAACTTCAGATAAACATCAGAATACATTTTTGCATGGAAATAGGACTCTGGATCACTGACAGTGAAAGGGCATTAGGAGGGGATCTTTTAATAGCCAGTATCAACAAGAACCAGCAAAAACATTTTGCAATGTCGAAGTTAGCAAAATACGCCTATCGGCACCTCTAAAGCTCACTAATTAAAATGTTATATCACTTGTTTTATACACCTCAAAGTTAAAAAAAAATACTTTTCATGAAATCTTTGTCTTGCTAGCAAAAAAGTGATGTTAAAATTAGAGTTGGTGTTAAGTTAGAGTAGATATGTCATAGGCGGAATGCCATTTGGAGCACCGTGCATGACTATGAATGTTTTTTTTAAGGCTGAGCAGATTAAGGCTTAAGTCTCAGTCGGGGTCTGGTTGCAGCGACGCTGTCTTTCACTGCCCAGATGACCACAGTTAATACGTCTGCAAGCATCCGTTCTGCTACAGCGTCTTTGAAAAGGCTCCCGGGCTTCTGCTCTGTAGGTCTGAACTCCCTGTTGTGAGAGGTTGCCTCTAGGGATCAATGAAGTTTCATATTATTACTGTGTTATTATTATGTAATACAAGAAATATGTCTCGTTGTGAGCATTCAGGATACAGTCTTGGCTTACAGTTTTATAATTCTTGGCTGTGGGCCAGTGGATTATAATACTCCTCTCTCAAGGGACATACATTTTCCGAGTCATTATTCTTGCTACTCAAAATGTATTTGGGGGATGTATGCTGATCCAAGTGCAACTGTGTGGGGTGTGGAAATGGCTTAAGTGTTCCGAAGGAGGCAAATAAGGAGAAGGAAAGCACTTCTAAACAAAAAGAGCATTACGTATTCAAGGTGGCAGTCACAAAGATAAAAAAGCACAGCACTGCAGGCAGTGCAACAGTTAATATGATTACACAATACACAACATCCACAAGATTGGCAACATGTCTATATTCAATTGTGACCTGATTTAGAGTGCACAGACTGAAAACAGGCCTCTGTGCATATGTATTGTTATTGTGGGATGGAAGCAGCGTATGGTATTCAATGGAGTTTAGCTTCAATCTAAGCAGACCCACCTCAAAATCACAAGTGGTTAAAGGCGAGGAGTACGATAAATCTAGCTTAATGCACCGTAAATCTACGGTAATACAAGAGAGATAACGTGAGGACAAGATAAAAGCAGAGACAAAATGGGATACTGCACAGACAGTCTGCAAAGTACAAGGTAGGAGAGAGAGCTGGAGACAAAAAGTTGGCAGAGAAGTCCTTTTCTTTCTCCTCCTAAAAAGAGACATAAGAAAAGGGAGGCAGAGGAGGAGGAGGAGAAAGTAATTGCTAGCTGGAGAGGGAAAAGAAGGAAAGAGGAGGAAGTTATCTCATCTCTCTCTTTCTTACCCTTTAATGGAGCAAGGCAGATCCTGTGAAGCAGAGTGTGATTGAAAGGAAGAAAAGTGAAAATGATATGTGGGAATCACATTACTAAGGACCAGATCCCCCCAGGAAAGGTGCAAAGAGAGATACTCAGGAGTCACTCATTTACAGACATACAGTATATGTACTCAGACACATAGGAGCATTCATAAGCAAACAGAAAAATAAACAAGCAAGAACACAACAACAGACACAACAACACATACGCATGCTCAATTACATGAACACACATGCCCCCTCTCTGTCTCTCTTACAAACACTGTCCATTATTTCAGTCTTAACCACAACTGTCATCTGTTCTTTGTAAAAGCTACTTATCGCTCGTACAAACTGGACAAACAGACAGGAAAAGAAAAGCTGAATCTGGCGGGGAAAACACTGACCTAGCGCTGAGGACAGTTTGAGTGGAGAGAGAGAGGAAGAGAAGAAAAGGAAGAGAGAGAGCTAGATTGCAAGGAGAGGGAGAGGATTAGAGGAGATATAATGGGCTATAATCCTTTTCTATTGAGAGACTGATCCAAGAATCGCTGATGGGGTGTCAGTTTGAAAGAGCTATTTGTCCAAGATATGAGTCTGCTTTAAGACTGCGTCTACCTTCAGCTTAAATGTCTCAGGCAAAACAAAAAATAGCACTCAAGATTAGCTCTTTTCACACCATAATGTGGTTTTATGAGCAATTGTTTTAATTTTAGCAATGTTTCATTATGTTTCAATCAAACATACATTCGAAATATTCTTATTTTTGCTTTTAAATCTGGCTTTACAGCCATTTTGAACAACTCTAACGTCCTCTCATTTATTTTCATCATTATCAGTCACGCTTTCACAGTATAGATGGAAAACAGCAGAAAATCCTCACTCTTGTGATTTTGTAAAATGTTAATAATTAGAGCTACTATGGTAATTATATTAAAACTGCAACATTAATTTGACCTCTCCACAAATCTAAGCTAGTCCTGTTTAAATCATGAATAAGAATTATTTATTAATTTCAAAGCAACTCGATATCAGATTCCCATTTTATAGGACCACTGGAAAACATAGCCTTTTGGTTTTGCAGTAGCTATAGAGAGGAAAATTCATCCATCATTTAAGTACAATCTTGTAATGTAAAGAGTGGTGCAATTACTGCTCCCTAATGGCCAAAGTGATATTATATGTTACAAATAAGGAAGATAATTTACAAGTACATGAGAAACATATATAAGTTTTGAGTTTAAAGTAAAAAACATCTATACAGACAATGTGGCTACAATAGTAACTTTTTAAAGAGTCTACATTTAAGTTGAATGTAATGTGATGAAATGTTTTCAAGAGTAAAGTACAAACAGGTGGGAGCCTGTTGCATGTGCACAGCCACATATTCTGAACATAAACAGATACTTTTACATTTTGCAGTCGCCAACTTTTGAAAACCGAGAAAAGCTCAGAAACCACACGTAAACAATGATAACGGGATGCCGGTTCTATTCCAGATCTACCTCTCAATGTTCTAAATTAAAGTTCCACTTTCAGGATGAAAAGAAACTGTATTTCAGGATATTCAGCTCTTTTATTTTTTATTATTTTTAACGAGATGGGACAGCCATCTGCCAGTTTAATCTGGAAACATATGACAGCTAGATGAAGGGGATGTACCTCAGTGGTGCGTGAGTGAGTGAGTGCATGCTTTGCATGTATGCAGTCCTTGGATCAATCCTCAGCATCTCTAAAGTTTTTTATAATCTTAAGTTTTTTAAGCATTTATTGGCTGAAGAAAATAATTATCTGTGTCTAAGATGCACAATAAGATATGGGAATGTGCTTCTGTGGTAAAAAAAAAAGTAAGGATTCCTGTGTGTCAGAATATTCCCATACTCACTGTCATAAAGCTGTGAACCTGTCAGAGCAGCACACTGTCTGAGGAGCCTGGGTGTTTGTTTTGTGTGTATGTGTGTGTGTGTGTGTGAGGAAATAATGTTTACCTCAAAGCTCAGAGGTAAACTAGAGAGGCAATAAAGGAGGTAATTGTGTGTGTGAAGCAGATGGGTGGATGGATGGAGGATAGATCAATGATGGTACAATAAATAACCACAAGCAATCTAAAAAAACATTCTGTGGATGGTGTTTCAATAGAATAACACTGTCACTTGAAACCTGGATTTTAGGACTAAATATGTGTGGATGAAATGATGGGATTACTTGTGTTGTCAACTTTGAGACACATTTGCAGACTAGGTATTTGAATGAAATAAATGCTTTGACAAAGTTGGGAAGTGATGTGAAAAAGACTAAAAAAGTTTGAATGAATATTTGTCAAAATATAATGGTGAGGAAACAGCAGTTTGCAAGAGATTTAGAGGGAGTTTTGAGACGCATACCACACCTTATTATTAGGAAAATTCTGACAAGAGAAAAAAAAAGGTTAAAAACAGATGGAGATGGGTGGAACACATTTGTATGTTTGTGTAAGTGTATCTTGTGAATATTTTGTTTTTGTAGACTCACACACAAGGGGGATGTAGCTCAGTGGTAGAGCGCATGCTTTGCATGTATGCGGTCCTGGGTTCAATCCCCAGCATCTCCAATTTTTACTCTAACATAAAACATCCATACCATTTCTTGGATGAGGAAAATAATTTGTCTTGCCCTGTGGAGCCCTGCAAGTAGTGAGCAGATAAATGTGCAAAAAAAGACACATCTGGCCAACAATCAGTAACGCCTTGCTTTCTGCTCAATATTTGCTGTTTTTAGATCTTGCAGTCTTGCTAGTTTTTGAGTTATTGTGCCGTGTGGAGAGATCAGGATGCACAAAGCCTGAATAATTAGAATGGGATGTACATTTTGAAGTGCCACTCAATGGGAGTTTCTCTAAATTGAAAATGAGGATTAATTATTAAAGGCTTTGAAAAAAAAACACATCTTAAAGCTGTAGTAGTTTGCACATTAAAATAACATTACTTTCAACAGAATCTCCATAATCTGCCTCATATGGCATCAGAGATAAAACATATTTTGAAGAGTCTCTGCTGATACACACTGAGTAACAAAAGTATTACTTCAGCTGAAAATGAACTTTTCTGAATATTCCTTGAGACAGTTACCACTATCATTAACTATCATCGCTATCGCAAATTATGACATTTTCTATGGAGGAATGGTGTCACACTCAATTACAGGAGTTCAAAAGCAATCTGACATGAAACCTTAGTGGTTTGTCAAGTACACGGCAGCCCAGTATCATATCAAGATACATTTTTTTCACAAAATAAATTACTAATGAAACCACATTTGGAGATTAGTTTTTTTCAGATCAAAGTATCTCAATGGATATCTCTATTTCTGATTATTTCCAAGGAGTGAAATCATTCATATGCAAACTCCTGCTGTGATCGACTGATATCCACACCATTTATAGACTCAGAGATCTGCTGTTTTCAGCAGGGCTACATTCAGCAGGGATCTGCTGCTCACTTCTGAAACACAGTAATCATTGTGTGACTTGACAAACTGACAAAAAACAGATTTCTACTGTCCCTCAATACCTCTTTAGATATCAGATATTGTGTTTCCTGCAGACGCAGACACTTCTACTGTACTATATAGTTGCTGAATACATGAAGAATTGTACAAATAACACTGAGCTGTTAAGATATTAATTATTGTAGACGCTGAGGTAAATGGACATTTGTACACTAGAAAAGACACAAAAATGCCAAACACAGCAGGGAAAGTACTATACAAACTAATACATGTATTTATCTTTTCTTGTGATGCAAACCTGGAAAGACAGAAACATTTCTTTCTTCATTTCTTCTTACACAGCAACTTATCTCAAATAAATCTTTAATCTTTAATAAACCTTCAAATATTTATCTGTCAAATATGACCCTCCGGCTCTGTCTCCCTTTAAAATAACAGTAACATCTAATATTTATTACAAAAAGAACACAGATCTGTACATGCAACGTGCTACTTTTGACTGTAATTATCTGGCTCACTTAATGCCATCCATGCCTTGTCTATTGTTTTAAAAAGCTTAACTTTTCTCAACTTCTAAGATGTGCTGTTCCTACAAAGATACACAGCTCAGAATCTTTTCTTAGGGAGTTGGATTGCTTCCACTTTGTCATTACCTTTTATGGCCATGGCCTAAGTTCTTACTTTACAATTTATGACATTTTAACTATCTTTCACAGGGGATGTAGCTCAGTGGTAGAGCGCGTGCTTCGCATGTATGATGTCCTGGGTTCAATCCCCAGCATCTCCAATTACTTCTGAAATCTGTTTCTTTTGTTATTTGATAGTAAACCTGTACCATTTTCAGGGACTTTGAAGACATAAGCACTAAGACTTCTGCTTCTTTAAAAGCTTATTGGAATATTAAAGGCAATATTGGATCTATCAAAGGGTGGTAGGACATAGCAGGCAAAACACGTTTTCACCACCTTTCACCAAAAACAAATATAGAGGATAAGATGGAGTAAAGTGGATTGGCTTCTCAACTTCTGGAAAAAAAAACATATATCAAACCTCCAGCTTCCCCTCTTTCTTGTCATTCTGTTTGGGTTTAAGCAGGCTCAGAGAGATGGAGAGTTAGAGAGATGCAGCTCAGGGGAGGAAGGCACAGGTGTTCATGGGAGACAGTCAGACAGTAGAAATCTATCAGTGCAGCTGCTCCAGAAAGCGTCGGGTGTGTCTGTGTGTGTGCATGCCTGTCTGTCACGGTGGGTGTCCTCTAGCGCTGACGATGACTTTGCAAAAAAAACACTTCTTAGTCCCAAAACAGATGCTTCTTTTTTAGAACTCACGATTCTCGATTGTCTTGAGAGTAAATATAAGTTTTGTTTGGTGCGTTCTTGCACGGATATGTGTACACAGTGCACTAGCGTGACGCCAAATCCAGACCAATGTCTAGAGCATGCATTGCATTGCAGCGTGATGCATGTTTAGAAAATGACAGTGACAAGTGTAACAAGACTTTAAACGATGATTTGGAAATCAAGCCTGAATGGAAACTGTCTATGTGCAACAGATTGCTTATGCACACACACACACACACACACACACACACACACACACATAACCACAATATGGACAGAGATGCACGCTCCATCTCTTTGTAATGAATTCACGTCACACACACACACACACAGCAGTAGCAGCAGACCGAGGAACTATAGAGTCTGTTCATATTTTTCTAGTCTGGAGGGAGGAAAGTATTAAACTGCTACTTCTGACAGGAACTTCCTTTGGCGTGCAGAATAAATGGTTGACACAATTCATTCACTGTATTGTCAGCTCCACACACAGAGCTAGCACATCCCATCCTAAGACACATATTTTGTTTGGATCAACCAAAAATGCTGGCCTTCATTTCACTGTTCAGGCAGCTGCAGTTTATCAAAAACCAAGGGGATGTAGCTCAGTGGTAGAGCGCATGCTTCGCATGTATGAGGTCCTGGGTTCAATCCCCAGCATCTCCACTTCTTGTGGCACAATGCTACAGTGGATCAACTGAAAATGGAAGCCTTCCACTCAGATTTAAAACTGAGTGCAAAGCTGTGTTAGTTAAGGTAACAACTTTTTTGTCACCTGCAGTCTTGTGATCACAGACCAGCTGAGATTCAGCAGAGTAAGCCGGGTGTATGTGTCTCACTCCTTACCGGATGTTGCACAGCTCCGTTGTTTATTAAAGGTTTTACTGTTTCCATGTAGAGATAGAAGTAGAGATCTTCACAAAAATGACCTGAAAACACTAGCACAGACGTTGTGAAATATCTGAAAACCACCCAGCTGATTACAGATATGTGGGGATGTAGCTCAGTGGTAGAGCGCATGCTTTGCATGTATGAGGTCCTGGGTTCAATCCCCAGCATCTCCACTTACAGTTATAATTTAGTGTTTTCCTTAACCATTCTTGGCTATAAAAAAGTCATAAGGTATATCTCAAGTCTCTTAGTTACATCCATGGTTCCCTCGCTTGTCTGTTTTCCTTATTTACCTCCTACCAGGGATTCATGGACCATGAACCATTGGAGGAGAGAAAAAACAAGGGAATATTTTTGAGAAATGAGATGTCCTTTCCGCACATAAAACAACATCCATTTCTGATGATGGCAACAGCTGATCACAGCACTGCATTTATATTATTTATTAATTATTTGTATCTGTATTTATTGATATTCTGACTGTGAATGTATTATAAAATGAGCACTGGAAATTATTTTTTACGTTAAATGTTTCAAGTAAAATTGATATTATGTAACTGATCAAACCCGACACTCTCACAAGTATAAGCCTCATGTGACTGAATGGAAATGCCAACAAATGATGTACAAAGTGTTTCTTGCTGACAGACAGACAGACAGACAGACTGTCTTACTCTCTGACTTGTATCCATAGTAAAAGTTAATGGGGGAAATAACAGATCATGAAAAGAAAACTCTTTCTAATAAATGAAGAAAGCTGTTTCTGGTTCTTATGTTGTTCAGAACTATATTTAACACTTGACAGACTCGGCTGGTGCATGGTTACAGCACGATATGTCTCCGACTCGTAAGGAGACACACACTCACACAAATATACAGCAGGTGTGGCGACTAAAAAGATATTTGGGTTAATGCCAACACTAGTCAGCCTCAGGTGATGTCACCCCATTTTCTTGGCCTCAATCAGGCAATGGGCCAGAGGGTATCTGCCCACCTACTGATACTGTTATCAACACTTGTCTGTCCCTGCTCCTATCTGGTCTATCGTGTTTATTTTTGTATTCTGACCTTTATCAGCACTTCTTTATTTCTTTCCCCCGTCTGCATGTTTCTCTCCCTCTCTACTCTGACACAATGTGTAACTCTGTGAAAAGACAGGCGTGGTTCCTCCCCCCCTCTTCTGCCTCTACTCCTTCACCTCCACTTCTGTCTCCTCTTGTCATTGAGGTCTGAGCATTTTCGAAAATGACGGCTGTAATGCCAACAACTGTGAAGTGACTACATTTAATCAATTTTAACAACAGAAAACACTGAGAGGTCAACAGAGACTAAGTACAGCGTGTCAACCCTGAAAAATATGTACGCCCTGTGGCAATTAGTAAGAACCTTGTTTTGACCGAACATCCCTTCTAGACAGCCAGCTTTATTTTTTAAATAATGAACTAGGTCATTTCCTCTACTTTTACCAAACTCTGACCCCAATTTCATCATGGGGAAAAAGAAAGACTATTCTGCACTGTCTACTAGTGTGGAGGAGCCACATCCTTGTGGAATGCCCATGCACTTAGAGACGTGTTCTCTGCTACAGTTATTTTCTGTGTGATATATTATACGAGAATTGCTGTCTAGCTTAATTGTACTGTAATTGACAATGAACGGACATAATCTGTTTCTAGATCTAATGCTCTTTTCGATTTTGCCACTGGCAGCGATGTATTTATCTATAGCACTTGTGATTCATCACCAGCACTCATATTATTTGATACCACATCTTGTTGTTTTTGTCCATGATTCTATGCACTTTATGTAAAGCTCTTATTTGGAAGTCGCTTTGGATAAAAGCGTCTGCTAAATGCCTAAATGTGTAATGTAATGTAAATGTAATGTAATATCAAAATGTTAAAGCACAATATATCAAATTCACAAAACAGTGCATCTGCAACATTATTGCACAACTTACAGATTTGATTAGTTTCATTTCAATAAGACTAAGGAAAAACAACGCAATATGAATCTAACTATAGTTTTTGTCTCTGACTATCCATTCAGATGTGGGACAACTTGTCGAATCAGTTTCAGTCAACAAGTTTGGCTGTTCAACTGTGAGGAGGAAAACCAAAACCACTGGTGCCATAATCATCCCCGTCTCTGTCTCACTCTCTGCTGCTCTCGCTCTGTGACCCATTTCTCTGTCTTCTCCCTGGTGCTCAACTGTACAATTACACAACAGGCTGGGGATTCAAGGATACACTGGGTGAGTTTCAACAAAAACAGGATGCTTATCAAGGCGTCGGCCTTAAGACACTCAAACAGTCGATTGTCTTTTATACTTAACGACCCTCATTTGACATGAAGCATTTCCTCCCCCCAAACCATAACCATCACAACTAAATGCTTAACCTCAACCCTTATCCTTACCTAAACCTAAACCCAGTTCTTACCTTAACCCCCAATCCAAGTCTCAAAAACTTTTAAAAGCACTTTGCAGAAGTGTCTTTGCAGACACCAAAATGTCATCACTTTTAAAAAATGTTAGTCTTGAGGCGTAAAACTCAAATTGGTCCTCACAAAGGTAGACGTACAAGAGTATACACACACACACACAGCAGACCTCAAAGTTGCCAGTCACTAAAATATGCTGCACCTAAGTCACAAACACACACAGTTTAAGCACAATGGCTGTCAGGTAACATTTGCACAACTGTCCTCTTACTGATGTTTCTATCAAGAAGCTGCACTGTACTGTGTGTGTTCGTATTTGTTTTAACTTGTTGCACACACACACACACACACACACACACACACACACGAACACACACACAACGACCCTTCTTTATTCTAGAGAGCCCTTTTATTTCCATGAGAAACGTGAGTGACAATGATGAGAGACAAAGAGAGTGAGACATTAGTTATGGCTTTTGCTCTAAGTTTCACTTTGGTACAAAATGAAAAATGGATACTCCACCCACTTCCTATAATATACTGCACTCTATGGACTGACACACACACACACACACACACACACACACACACACACACACACACACACACACACACACAGCTAAAACAAATACTTTTGTGTTAAGTGAGACATATTTGCTGCAATCTCTCCCTCTCACAGAGCATTCCCACCCAGCATCTTACACACACGGACACGATTAAGATTCCACAACGCACCCAGATGCCAGAGTATTCCCAGAATAAACATGGCATCCTAAATATTAGCTTTTTGACATTAGATTTGGTAGATTAGTTACAGATCCCTTCTCAAAACTAACATTACAAAGTGTTTTATCAATTGAAAGAATAAACTGCACTATGGGTCATTTAGCCATTCACAAGGCACATTACATACCATAGCTAAGTAGCCAAGTTCTGCTACAAGGTCCCTGTGGGTCATGTAAATTATGATAAAGTTGATTAATAACAAAGGAAATGACTAATACATGGAAATGCAAATTCAAGCAGAGGTATCTGCATGTACACTGTCATTTGTGACCAGCTCTGCATCAACCTTGTGGGTTACACCCCAAATGGGAGGTATCTGAACTGTTTTTTAACACAGTAAACACCCTGTCAAACTTTCAATAGAGGGTTACATGTAGGTAGCAGTTTCTAAACTACTTCTAAACTCAATTTCAGGACATTTGGGAGCACACAGTATGTGTGAGTTAAATTCATACTGGCTAGACAGTTAACCTTCTTATCTATTTAAGCCAGCTTCCATTTTCAGCCAGATGAACTCTGAGGTCAATGTAGCTCTTGGATGCAGAGCTGACCCCATTCCCTTTTCTATATTGGCCGATTCTTACAGAATTTCATCCAAAATGTTTGTGGTTTTACAGTGAGAAACTGTCACAGACTGAAATATCATACAGTGTACATCCAGGACGCTGTTATATTATTTGTTATGTTTCCAATGCTAAGTCTCAATTCAGATACTACTGTTAGTGAATGTAGTGAATTCTTAACAGTGTAGTGTTGAATTGAACACGGCAGTTGTGCACTTACCGAAAGTGACAATTGCAATGTTTGACTGCTTCTTCTTCTTTTTCTTCTTTTTACTGGCGAATTGTAACCAGGCAAAGCATTACTGCCAACATCTTGCCACAATTGTCACCTGCCAAAATATCTGCCAGCTTGCTTGCTTACTTGACTTCAATTCAAATTTAATAAAAATAAACATTTAGCGCAGTGTTCACCATAACAACGGCAACTGCAGTGCCATTTTCATAGGTTGGTGGTCCCTCATTCTCTACGTAGCCAAGATGGTGACCATTAAGAGTGGGAAGTGTGCAGTGTTCCACACTCAACAGACTCATAGTGCAAGTGTAAGTATGGAAGAATGCAAATTGAGACACAGCTCTAGTCTTTGAGTTAAGACAATTTGTATTCATGAGGAAAGTGATGGTGACAGAAAACACAGAAAAATACATATTGAAACTGCCACCCAAACTCTAGTGCGACCAAAATCACTGTGTATGATGTTGTTATAGTAGCAACAATCATGTTTTCTGCATTGGAAAGAACAATTTCTAATAAAACAGCTGTGGTCATGTAGCACCACTGCTGTTGACAGAATTTAGAGGGTGTAGGCCGCAGTATCAAAGAGCTCCATTGACTATTATGTTTCAAACACTCCATAAACACTTGGAAACACTGTGGAGGAACGCCGTGATCTAGTCCCAGTGGCATCACAGCAGCTAAAAGGGTTACAGCCTTACTATCATCAAACTGTGGTAACTACATAACCAAGGTCTCCCAGGCTCCATTCGAAACATTTCTTTGTTCAGTTGCGTTGTTTTTTTATTAGACACTGGGGAGGGACAGGAATAAGCATCACTCATATTGATTGATGAATACAATAAATACAAAGGGATTTGTAGTAGAGGAGCTGCTGCAAGAAAATGTACCTGTAGATTTTGTTCTAGACACTATTTCACAGTCAGACTAAATACACACACACACACACACACACACACAACTGGTGTTCATACATAGCTTCACTCTATAGAGGGTTTACCCTCCACCTTACTCTTCAAATGAATATTTAGCACGACTGCACTTTGCATAAAGGGCTACCAATAACACCATGTCAATAGCTTACCTTTTTAGCTTGTAACCACTTAAAAGGAAGCATGTTTACAACCTATCATTAGAGGGCATGTGTCACTGTGGACATAGCGTGTGAGCAGTTAAAAATTTTTTGGACTGATGGGATTTTAGAGGCCACAAGAGGTGAGATTCCTGTAATTATCTGGTGACCCCTGAGATTTTGTCCCCACTCCCAGGTTGGGAACCTCTGGTTTTAAAGACAGGACAATAGATGGTAAAGTAACTTTTTTTTAAAAAAAGGCCACTCCAAACCAAGATTGACTCGAAGGGGAACAAGGACACGATTTAATGGGGAGAACTGGGACAAATCCGTAACATTTAACTTTGGATATGACGTAACATATAACAGAGTGGGGGCGATGAAACAAACAAGGCGGGGATTACGTAACTGACATAACTGTGTCAGATGAGTTAAAACTCACAACATTAGTATCAAGTTTCCAACATTTCAAACACATCTGAGAAAGCAAAGCTCCTCTCAGCTCAGCTCTTTATCCACTAATACAGATAATTATATTATATTTCAGATAGTGCAGAAATATTTTCACAAGAAAGATTTGCTGCTTGCATTTACCACACCCCTCTCTCTCTAACATTCCTTCCTATATGTTTTTCTTAGTTTTCTTTCGCACTTTCTATTTCTCTCTGTCTCCTCCTTTCCTCCCCTTCATTTCTGTCCAATCCTCACTGCACCCTCTACTTATTCAGACCACACCACTTGAACCTTCATGTAATTACAACAAATGCCATATTATTATGACATTAGTCTTCCTGAGAGCATTTGGCAAATGTTTAGATTGTAGCCAAGTTCTATAAATTGTGACATGTGTCTCCAGTGTTGACTGCAGATATGTGGCAAACAGCAAAACATGCTGTGTAATAAATGGGTCAATGCTACACAACTCCAATGAAGATGATTGAGAAAGTGCAAGGGAAAATGAATGTGGAAAGTGAGAGGGAGTATAGTTGTTTCAGGATTTAGATAGCAGACCTCCTCAAGTTGTTCGACTATGTGTTAATGCTCCTTGCTTGTTTGCTTAAACACAGTTACATGTACAGTATTAGCGGTGTGAGTGTGTTCATTTTAGCAACCTTGCATGACCAGTACGTTACTAAACGTGTGTCTGTTTGTGATCCAGTGTGTGTTTTTGTTTCCTACCTTCAGTCTCAGGGTGTGTGGCTTCAGGTGAGGGGTTGTCCTGGCCCCAGTCTGCTGCTCTAGAGATCTGCACCACCAGGAGCCGCTTCAGTGACACCAGGTCAGTGTCTTTGAGCCCCATCTCCAACTGGCGAACAATGCCCCGCCCTGGCTGGCTGGTCACCACAGTGACCTGTCATTATAGCACGTGGAAATGGAATTGGACATGTAATAAAACACCAGAAGGGGAAAGGGAAGGGACATCAACAACATGCTTCTTAAAGACAGGCATTCGATATTTAACTTCAACACCCTATCACCTAGTCTTCATCTTCAACCTTTTTTGTATGTGGTTATAGTTGGAACAAACATCGGTTCTAAGTATGATTAACAGATCATATCCTTACTTTAGAGATTTTATGTTCTGATTGATTCTCATAGTTAATGTCTGTTGATGTAAAGTGGTTTCTACTAGTGTGAAGGAGCCACAACAATTTTTTTTTGCCCTTTCTCTTTAAATAAAGTAAATTTAGAGGGCATCTACTTACATCTGATTGAAGAGGAGAAAAAATGCAAAGCTACACAGAGTAACCGACACTGTTGCTCCTTCCTAACAACCATAAAAAAACATCAGATCAGTCTAAATATTACTATTATTAAGCCACATAGCTGTTCCTCCCAACGGCTCACTTCTGAATTGTTACAGCTGGCGTTATGAAAGTGTTTCAAGTTGTCATATCTTTAGAAGAACTGGCCACAACATCACCACAGCAAAGCATTCTTTGGGTCTGACTGTTGTGTTTCTGTTGTACTTTAGGGAAATGACATACCATAAATTACTGTTACTAAATTAAAAACAAGATGTCAGAACCACTGTCCTAGTCCCAGTAGAGCAAACTCCCACCCTAACAGAGAAGTGGCATACCATATGTTATAAAGGCACAACTCTACACTCACACATACTGTATTTTCATGAGAAAAAAAGAATGTTTTAACTGCACTCTTGCCTTATGATCTGTAATTTGAATGTTTCCTGCAACAGAGCTTTCATTATCTCACGTCATGGCAGCGTGAATAAACAAAACTGCTGGTAATGCACTATAAAATGTTTTTCACTAATCCGTTATTTTTTGAGTTAATGAAGATTTCTGCAGTAGATCTGCACAAAAGAACATCTTAAAATAAATATATCACCATGTCTGATGATGGAAGGAAATGAAATTACTTTTCTGAGCACCCTACTGAATCACATTAACAGTAGCATCAATAATGATGATTCTAATGGGCTTGTTGATGGTTTCTGCTCTCTGCTTCCTGCTGTTTGGCCAAAAGTAGAATCTGTTGCTGAAGCCAGACACACATCATAGAGGACAACACACACACACACACACACACACAAATGCTAGAAACACATACGTATATGGATAAAAATGAGTATTGTATAAGTGCTTCAGTAACACACACACACAGACACACATACAGGGCCGTGTCTCTGCTTAGTTTCTCATGTCTCCTAATGGTGCTATTCATATCTGCTGCTGTCGGAAACAGTGGGTCTTAGTGTAATCATCTGTCCAGAGCTTCCTAATAAGCTGGTTGGATTTGAGAAATCCTCATCAACAACCCAGAGCCTTGTTCCCAGAGGACATGTTGTTCAAATTTAACAAGAAGGACAGTGGCTGGCTCATTTCTCAGTCGACTACCCGTATGTCCAACATTCAAATCTAACAAATGAGATGCTTTCAGTAGTGTCAGCTAATATTCCCTAAACCGTCATTTGTTGACATGTAAAATGTTGTATTTGTGTTTAAAGTTTTGAGCTTGGAACATTTATGGAATATTAGCTCAAAGCTGGCTTTGAATTACATAACATAAATAGGAATGAATAGTTCTATTAAATTTGCTGCATCAAAGTGATAACTATGATATTTTATTGATGTCAACAATTCCATCCACTTGAATCAGAATGAAGTGATGTAAATGAGTGGAAACAAACTAGACAAGGATTTGCCTTAAAAAACGATTTAAACTAAATATTAAAATACTGCACTGTGCACTACAAGGACCTTCCACTAACACGTGATAGAGGATTGGATAATCTAGCAGGAAGGAAAACTTCTGAAGCTTTACTGATGTAATTTTTACAACTAGACAGACGGCTCAGCAGCAGATGAATAGAATCTCTTTGCTACATTTGAAATGTACCTGAGCTGGTTTTAAGTGGTCAGTCGGATATTAGGTTAAAGGGGTTCTCAGGGACTAAAAGGCCTGTTAACAAAAAAAAATTAAGCTTTTAAAAGTGTAAATTAGATTCCCAATTCAATATGTGTTTGCAGCTGCTAAATAAACTGAATTGGACCTGAAGAGAGCTCATTTAACGGATTTAAGTGGAGCCTCTTCCCTACATTAGCATGAAGTACAAAGCTTGAATATCAAAGGGGTCTATTCAGTCTGAGTTAGACTGAATAGACAGCTGAAGAGATGCTCCTTCATAATGGATCTGGAGAGACAGAAACAGCCAAATATTTAGTGTCTTCATATACAATAAAGTTGTGCAAAACTGATAAAGTGGTTACTGCGCATTATGATCAAACTTGTTTCAGGCAGCCGAAGTGTTTTTGGCTCTGCAGTTTAATGCAAAAACAAGGGGATGTAGCTCAGTGGTAGAGCGCATGCTTCGCATGTATGAGGTCCTGGGTTCAATCCCCAGCATCTCCATTCCTTATTATTTATGTACTAGAAATTAATGGAAGGTCAATCTATGCTCACCTCAACACATGCGTTGTTGCCAGTACTGGTATGTCTGATGTACTGTTTAAACTGTTGCAGACTGTCCAGCACTGCCTGTCGCAGCAGCTCGCCTCCTCTGGCTGCTCCTCTGATGCAACCTTGACCTGGAATAGACCTCAGCTCCTCGACACAGGAACGTAGCCTGGCCAGGTTACCGCGAACCTGCTGAAAATAGAGAGGAAAATGGAAGGAAAGTGAGAAATAATGTGGGTGACAGAAAGCAGCAAGTGCTTAGAAACATGTCAGCTTCATCTATCTTACCACAAATGGAAGTAGACATTCCTGCTGCCTGCTGATAGCGTACACGCTGAGTAGCGGTATTCTACATGGTCCATCCAGACTACAGGCCAGAGACAGGAAGTTATCCAGAGCATCACAGAGCACGGTACAGGTGTCTGACCACCAGGGTGGCAGTGCCTCTGCGATCAGGACCCTAGCTGGTTGCCGCGGAAACAAGGAGGACCAGTAAACCAAGTTTCCAGAGTTGGAAGAACCTGCTGGCCTCTTTCTGCTGTCCATGGACATCTAAAAGCAACAAAGATGTAAAAATACAGCACCCTTCTGACCTCTTCAAACACATAAAAGGAAAAAAGGTTTCTCATGTTAACAACAAATCTGTTGTATTTAGGAGATCAAGAGGAGGAAAACCATGAAATACCCAAATTAGCAAAAAAACATGTACATAATCACATACAACATTAAAGTACATTAGCTGTAGTTCTAATCATGAGCAGTAAACACCACTGTAAATAGAGCATGAATAGTCCATGATGAACATGGAAAATTATGGTAGAACCTAAATGGTTCAGTTTTAACATAACTCCGCGGCTTTTCCTGACTTCAGAGGAGACTAATGTGACTACTAAAGTGTGCAATAATGAGTAAAAGGCAGCCATTTCATGGCTGAAAATGAGACTTTGAGAATCCGTTTGGAGACAAGAAAGTTCTAGTGGAACTGTGCCATAAGGCATATGCAAAGCAGACAACACTTTCTGCCATCCCAAAGTGGAACTTCTCCTTCAAATGGTCAAGTCCCCTAAGAGATTATCATGCACAGAAGGTCCTTACTTTGTGGTGAATGAATGAAGATTGTTAACTTGTTCATAATTTAAGAATATACAGATTACCAAGTGTCAGTCACAGTATTGTAATGTTAATATAGGGCAGTTATTTTCATTATCGATGAATCTTTTTTTTGCATCATCATTTAGTTTTTTATTTTGTTAAATAGTGATTTCTTTCAGGTGACATCTTCATTTTCTTCTGACCAATAGTCAAAAGAATCAAACAGCATTTTATTTGCAATGATATAAAAGGACAATAGCAATATTTAAGAAAATGGAATTTGGTATTTTTTAAGAAACATATCTCAAACAATGAGTCAACTCTCAGTATTGTTGGCAATTTGTCAGTAGATTGTTTAAGTACAAGTAAATATTCAAATCTACATTTTGTTCTCTATTCCATTTAGAAAAAAAAACTAAAGTCTAGACCGCTAAGCTTTTAATAGACACGTCTTTGACAGACGGAAAAATACTTTAATTTTCTTTTTACAGCTTCACAAGCATCATCATATGTAAAAAGTCTGTTTGTGTGGCTGTCAAAAGGCAAGAGTCATGCAAGGTAGAGGATGTGGCCGGAGAGAGAAAACCCCCTCACTCTTCAAAGAGGCAATGACACCATCTGACCCCCCCCCATGTGCTGTATGTCTGTGTGAATCTGTCTTTTTGTGTCTGGTCAATTAGCATCACCATTACTAAAGGGAAATCCCTTATTTATTAGCAACATCAATTCTGACACATTTCAGTACTGTTAGTCATTTCAGTGGGCGAGAACAGACTCTGCAATCTCTACAAAAACATGATACAGATTTTGGGGACTTTTTTATTTAAGTGAAGTTACTTTGAGGACCAAGTCATACCAGCAGACCAGTATACTAACATACAGATAACGGATGACTGCTGAGTTGTTCAACAAAAAAAAAAATTCTTGATGATAAATTAATTTGACATTTAACATTTGCTGATCGCTGTTTCTCAAAAATGATTTTCTCAAAAACATATATTTTTTGCATCACTGTAATTTGAATATCTTTAGGTTTTGGACAAAAAAATGTAATCTGAAGCTGTTGCATTGGTATTGGTATTTTGCTATTTTTTGACCTTTTATATAATAAATGATTTAAAGGAAAAACAGAAACATAACAGAAATTAATCATTACTTTCAGCCCTAGACATAACTGTCTTGAAGCATAATACCTTAGATCTCTAATCCAATACCTAAACATAACTATTTGTGTATATTTCTTCCCACTACTTCCCACTACCACTACAGGAAAGCTCCTTCACACTTGCTGGGAACTGGGGTGGAAAGCATAAACACATCAGTCTGTGTCCAATGGGTAGTGCTCTTCTAAGGACTTTAAGAGGATGATTGTGTTTTTAAAATTTCATTTTGTATTTGAGTTATGAATTAATTTAAAGAATGGAATAACTTCCTGTCATCATGTTGCCATAAATCTGCCACTGGGCCTGCCTTACATCATTTGCCTGTCACAGGGATTTTATATACACACACACACACACACACACACACACACACACACACACACAAACATAACAGTCAAACTGGCCTGCTGATGTTCACATTCAAACAAAGACTAAGGCACCAATGGCACCATACCAGATTTAAATTCAAAATGGAGGCAGAAATAACAACACGTCCTATGGAAAACACCCGAAGGCTTGGACTATTCTTATCAGAGCAAAAGCTATTGACAGAACTAATCCCTTCCGATCGAAAGCTGTGCTCTGAGCACTCTTTATCATCCCAGCTCTTAAACCCAATGTCCTGAAACCCTGCTCTGTTCTGATCTTCACAGAGAAGGGCTATTTTGCCCTTAGAAATGGAATATTGTGAAAGTGCATGTGCCGTTTGATCTTCTGCCCTTCTCATCTGTCTCTGACTCAGTTCTCTTCTAATCTTCTAGTCCCTCTCACTACCCAGATCACACATCTTTGCCTTCACACCTTTGATCTGGCATCAACTTAAGACAACTCTGTGTAAACATAAATAAATGCAGTGAGAAACAGTTCAATATCCATGGAGCGCCATGAACTTGCCACACCTGTATTGGGCTGGTGTCTGTTCAGCTGAATTTCTTTACTGGCATAAATGTGTTCACTATGAATTTTTCATGCACCGTACACGTTACTATAAACCATGTGTGTGTGTGTGGTGACATGCTGGCCATATCTTTATGATTCAAAATTAGGTTCTACGAAAGTTGTAATACAACAGTGTCTAAAAATGAATGAAAACGAGAAGAACAGCAACAAAGAAGTAGGACCAGCAAAGAGGATGAGGGGCTGACAGAATTGAATTGAAAGAGTAATGGCTAAGTGGCAGGAAATATTATCTATATTATATTATCTAATTATCAGATTAGATCAGCCTCAGTTAGCTAACTTGAGTTCCGTTATAGCCAACTTTAGCCAACCGTTACCTTAGCTGTGTTAAGTCCCTCTTTGGCTTCTGCTCGAATAGTTATAAAAAAGTAAATATTGAAAATTCTTGAAAGTATCAACAGAAAGAGTTGATGAGCAAAACAACAAACGCTGGCTGCTAACTAAAAAATTGCCAGTTTAACAGTTTTACAGCTAGCAGGTAGCTAGCGCTAACAGTGAGCTAACTACCTGTAAATAAATAAAGTCACGAGCGCCTTCTGTCTCCTGCCGCCACTCTCGCCAAAGATTGTCTATTGCTAAGATGAATCACTCAACACACTACAGTGTTGGACATACTGAAATAATATACAGGTTGCTTTGACGAATTACTGTTGAATAAAAACACAGAGTTGTGTGGTGGTCCATAGGGCTTAACTATTACTGCATCAGACTGACTTGAAGGTAAAGTAATTTGCTATTTTATCAAGGCCTTTATCAAGCCCTTCTTGTGAATAACTGAAAAAAATAATTTAGCTAATTGACAATTGGCTGAATAAGAATTTGGTAAAATAAACATTAGTTGCAGCCTTATTTCAATGTTCCATTTATTCATAGGCGTAGGAACCGGGGGGGACGGGTGGGACGTGTCCCCCCCAATATTGGAAAAAGGTGCATTTGTCCCAAAAATTATACCACCGGTGAGAGATGTGTCCCCCCCAATGTCAAAC
>JAVQJL010019116.1:0-65998 GCA_036024295.1 Nannoperca obscura | reverse complement strand
TTTTTTCTCTTTTTAATATTATTTTTTTTTTAAAAAAACAACCACCCCCCCCCCCCCCCCCCCCCCCCCCCCCCCACACACACACACACACACACACACACTCTCTACAAATACTAGTTTCTCATCATTTGGGCTTTTGAAGACACATAACGGGAGCTGCAGCGCTGACTGTAAATCACACTTGTTTTATTTCATTTTATTTTCTGGCTGCTGTGTTCAGGGTATAATGGTGGCGGAGGTGGGAGGGCAGGGTTTTGGGAGGTGGATGGGGGGGGGGGGGGGGGGGTGTTGCCAAAACCCGTTCTGGTTTCGTCCCCAGGGTGCTCCACTGGTGGCGGCTGGCCTAATTCCCCAAAATAGCTCATTGATGGGGAATCAGGCAGAGTCAAAGCGATCGTATGGAGATTTGATTGGAGCTGCTGGCGGCCCTGATCATCTCACATGCAAATGTTAAAGTAGTGAGTGACGCTGTGACCTCTGACCTTTCGCCTCCTTCTTTACTTGGAAAGTGGATCATTGAGGAAGTGAAGCTGCTGTTTACGCCTCCGAGTCTCAGACGTCACACAGCAGTGGAGCACTTTGTAGTAGTTGTACAAGTATACTGATGTTTTGTGACGCTGTGCAAATACTACTAAGAGTACTAGTAGCAGCTGTGGTAGTAATCATAGTAGTAGTATTAGTTCTTGTAGTAGTAGCACTAGGAACAGTAGTGACAGTAGTATTATGGATCCTAGTAGTAGTATCAGTAGTGGGTCAGTACAAATACTGTGTGTACGTGCAGTGGCTGTAGTGTTATTAATTACAGCACTGTTAGTAGTAATGTAGTGTGTGTGTGTGTGTGTGTAGATTGTAGTATTCCTGTAGTTGTGTAAATAAGCACTTGGTTGTTTTCAGATAGAGATCTGCTCTCTGCTGTGAAAGTCACATTCGGGAAACACTTGAGATCAGGCAGAAACACACCAGTACAAACTACACACACACACACCGCACAGAGGGCTTCCTGCTACCCACTTCCCTGCGTTGGAAACCATTTGCATGCCTTGTCACATCACCGCTGATTGAAAAATTGTGAAATGTGAATTGACTATTTGCATACAGGCCTGTTTCAGTGACGCACTTTGTCGCTCAGCATCACACGCTCACACGTGACCACCTGTACAGATATCAGTCAGTGTCGGCACGACATGCTGCTCTGTTATGTTAATTATATGACACCAAATCTGAACGTTTCAGTGTGTCAGGAAACGCCCTTTGCAGGAAATTCCATTCATTACATTTAGCCTACAAGTTATTGGGAATTAGTTTGTTGTACAACTTTAAAAACTTTTAAAGTTAAGGATCCTGAAGATGAGTTTGGATCCACTTTCTTCTCAAACAGGAAGAAGTTTGCATATTGTTTTGTTTTTGCCCACAAAGCGACAAAACAGTACCGGCAGATGTGATCCCATCGCTTCGACCTCCAGTTTAATGTATAAAAAAAAGCTTTTTCATTGATCCATTGACTGATGAAGTGACCTTTAAGGTTATTGTGTTGGTCCCAAAGATCAATAACAAACTTCTGTGCTCAAATACTGAACATTTAAATATTATATATTATTTAAATAAAGGTGCACATTTAGAAACAGGCAAAAAAAATCACATCACAAAAATAGATTACACATAATATATATGCATGTATCTATAAGTACAGATATTTACACACAACACATTTTACATGATGTTATAAACACAATTTATAGATACTAACATTTTACAGAACTACATGTACATTTAAAGAAATATATACATGATGGAAAATCTAAAATATACATGAAGAAAATATACACATGCACACACTATATAGAATATATACTTATAAACACAATTTATAGACAGAAAGTGTTCTCATATTTACATTTTACACTTTTTATTAGGAAAAAGAGACAAGAGACTGTTGCGTTTGAAACAACAGCTTTTAACCGGACGCCGCTTGTTAAACTGCACCCTGATCGATTCTGATATCTATTGGCTATTGGTTCTGACAATATTTACAGTTCGGCATGAAATAGTGAAATAATCTCCACAATAATAATTTAGTTTGAGAACATGAAGTGCGCAAACTGCTGTGTCTCTCTGTGGGTGTTGAACCTGCCTGTGTTTGGTATTCCGTGCAGAAAGCCTCCCACGCCCGTGTGTCCGCCCACGCGTGGATTTGCGTCACGCAGGGAGCAGCGTGGGCGAGAGAGAGAGAGAGAGAGAGAGAGAGAGAGGCTCTGTGGTAACCGCTCGGAATATCCCACTTCACTCTGCTGCCGCCGTGAAGCTGCACGCCGTTACTAGGCGACAAGACAGGAAGCGCTGACAAAATAAAAGCACCTGGAATATGATTTATTTAATATTTTTTTATTAAGAGGTTTTCAGGTTTATTTTGGTGCAACAGTCACAAAACAAAGTTATCTTAGGGCACTTAGCGCAGGTCGAGACCAACTCTTATTGGCTGATCTATCTTTTCATAGAAGTACTGATACACGATAAAAACACTTCAAAATCCTATTTAAGTAAAAGTATTATTAGCAAAATGTGCTCAAAGTATCAAAAGTAGTCTGATTACTCGATCTGACTTTATTAAATTGTTACGCAGCATTTTTCTGATGTAGCTGCTCGAGGTATTGGTTTGAACTAATTTATTAAATGTTGTTTTTCTGTGACACGTCGAATGATTTCATGTGTTTGAGCCTCAAACAGATATTTAAATAAAACCACGTGAGAAGTTTAGACAGAAATGTCTCTGAAATGTGACAAATGTGTAACGTTTCAGGTTTGGAGCCGCTTTAAAATGTGTTGTTATTT
This sequence comes from Nannoperca obscura, assembly GCA_036024295.1. NCBI lineage: Eukaryota > Metazoa > Chordata > Actinopteri > Centrarchiformes > Percichthyidae > Nannoperca > Nannoperca obscura. The sequence continues at coordinate 63,169 of JAVQJL010019116.1, read as the reverse complement.
ACAAACTCATCACGTTTTTGAAGTAAAATAGTTGTCACATAAATAGAAGTGGAGTTAAAAGAACAGTATTTCCCTCTGAAATGTAGTAGAGTGGAAGTAGAAAACAGCATGAGTCAGAATTGTGCTTTAGTCCAGTACTTGAGTCAAACAGTCACCATCAGAAATGAGTTCTCCTTCATAAACATATAATTCTCTTTCTGAAGACAAACTACATACATTTTATTATAAATACGAGTCTATCAAAGAAACTTAATTATATAGTAATCCTACATTTTATTTTTAATTCTGATGCTTTTATTTTGTCTCTCCAGCAGGAAGTGCCTGTGTGTGTGAGTGTGTGTGTGATGACGGTGGTGAGCGGTGCAGGGGAGTGGAGAGACGCTGGGAGAGGACACACTCACTCACACACATGCACTCACACACAACACACACTTGGAGGAAAAAGACGCACAAAGGTCAGCGGCTTTTTACTGATATTTTCTTCTCTCAACGGCAGGAGAAAGAAAAAGTTTCCAGAGAGAGAGGAAGAGAGAGGAGAGGAGTGTCTCTCGCTTTGAGCTCGCAAACACAAGCAGCCGCTCTTTGGCTTCTTTTTCTGGAAATCATTTTTCATTTTACGCGCCGCGCTGTCCGGGGGGATCCCTCCTTCAGGGCTTTCTTGTTTTTGTTGTTGTTGTTGTTGCACGAATCTGCACCAAGGTATTGTGTTGATAAACAGTGAAGAAGAAGAAGAAGAAGGAGAAGAGAGAAGAAGAAGAACTGGACCAAGGCGGACCAACGGGAGCCAGAAACTCACCAGGTAGGAGCATTAGATATGGATTTAATCCTGCATGTTACCTGCTGCTGCTTTCATCCTTAAATCTGTCACAGAGCAAGACAGCGAGCAGGCAGCGCCACCAAACCTCCACCTACTACTGGGATATTCTACTCAACTACATGTAGGAATATGATAGAGAGGTAGAAAAGAATTCCCGAGCGCCTGAGACGTACTGCAAGAAAAGGGCAGAAATACTATGAGGTGAAAATACCTTAAAGGAATATTATAGTGAGTTAAAAATAGCTCAAACCGCCAAATGTGCTTATAAACTGAGCATCATTAACACACAACTGTAGATAAATGTGTATTATGTGCATATAGGAGCTAAAGTGTCATCGTAGACAAGTTACTAGATATACTTTTATTATAGGAATGTTATGGGATTTTTCATTTCAGTACAGTGTGGTTGGCTCATTTATGGTGTTTTAACAGCGGGAAAAGAGTCAATAATTGGACTAAATATGATATGTTAAGATGCTTGCGAGGACTGAGAACACACACACACACACACACACACACACACGGTGTGACCTCCTGTTTCCAGGTCACAGGGATGATTACAACATCATTGTTCTACATTGAGAAATTGGCGAATTCCTCCTGAATCACAGTGAAGTCAAAGTATTCTCTCTTTACTGAGGGACGGGCTGTGTGTCACTTCACCTGGAAAATAACACACCAGCCCTGTGTGTGTGTGTGTGTGTGTGTGTGTAATCATGGTATGTGTGTGTGTGGGTGCCATTGTGACAGCGCACGCCTCGCTTCTCCAGGTGAAAAGGCGAACTCGCTAAACTCGCTTTTGTGAAGCAGGACTTCAGCTAGAAGTCATTCACAGCCGCCTGTTACACACACACACACACACACACACACACACGTCTGCTGTGACAAAACGAGTAAGATGGCAGGCTGTTAGATCAGTCTGAGAGTGTTTGTGCAGACGGCTGTTGGACTAACACGCCAACAATAAGCATTATTGAAGCTATTTTCTCGGTGGAGTAAATGAATCCAGTTTCTATTTGTAGAAACACAATGTGGAGCTTTTTAAAGCTGCAGCTAGCGGGATTATTTTGTTCTCCAGTCAGGGCTTTGTCTTGGCAGATGATGGACAGTTTACCTGCTGCACACACACTGGAGTCCGGGCACAAGCTGCAGCTAAATATAGTTATTCGGTTCACACGTTTGTGCTTTATTGTGAAAAACCAGCAGAAAACGCCTTCTGTGACACAAGTGACAACCTCTGCTGCTGCAGCTGCAGTGTGTTCGTGTGTGTAGGGGTGCAGCTAACAAGTACTGTAGTTATATTCTCCAAAGGCCAATGTGACATATTGATCCAGCTTGTTGTGTCCGACCAACAGTCCAAAACCACAAGATGTTCAGTTGGAGAATTTTCTGCGTTTTTACTTTGAAAATGATCAAAATGCATGAATCCATTATGAAAATAGTGAATAGGTGATTAATCGTCTTAGCTCACTCCAGGTTCACAGATGAAATGGACCTCAAAAAATGTAATATTGCACCATTTATAGTAATAAATGGCAAATAAATGTAGCTTACTTGTTCCCAAGATAAATGACCGTTACTTTATGTATGCATCTGCTTCTTTATCTAACGTACATTCAAATGGGGCCATTTTACTGTTTTCACAAATCTGCATTTATGAGTTTGGATTACTAGATATTTAGATTTTACCAATCAATTATTTTTCTCACCCAGTCACAGTTACTTGTCACATTCATTTGAGTCTGAAACGTGTGTTTTCCACTTGTTTTTGCTCGAGTTGTTTGGTCGTCGCATCGTGATGCTGGTGATGAACTTCCTCCCCGTGCGTGACTTTACTTCCCCACAGTGATGTTGCCTTGCCGCCACTTTTGTGTTGTGCTGTAAATGTGCAGGCAGTAGCTGTGATGCACTGTGGGTGGAACTTCAGCAGGTGGAGTTTCTTCAACGAACGCTAACATCCCAAAATGTTACATTTTGAATGAGAACAAGGAGCATCCATGTTTTATTTACCTGTCAGCACCACTCATGTCCTAAACGCAAACTCTCAACCGTCGTTTCATAACGTGGAGTTTAGTTGACTTTAGCTTTTCTGCAGAACCACGCTGAAGAGTTTGTAGCTGAACGGAGCAAAAACAAATGCATTGATTAAGTTAGTTGATGACTTGTGTGTCTGAAACAAATCCACCTCACGACACAACTTTACGTCACGATAACCTGTTTCGACTAATGTTTGGTTTGTACAGATCAGACTTCAGGTCGGGATTAGCACAAAGCTCCATTAGCAGCAGCAGAAGTGGTGTTTGAGGTCCTGGTTGAAATCATTTCAGTCACAGTCATCAGGCCGAGTCGAGGCCTTTCTGGCTCCCTGGGCTCAGGCTCTCTGGGCCTATTCTGGGCGAGGCGAGCCCACCACCTACACATCCTGCAGGGGTGGAGAGAGGCATGTGGTCCTCCCAGCAACCCGGGCCTGCTGACTGCCACTCCTCTGTTAGCTGGGCCTCCGCAGGGCCTCCAATGCACATAGGAAGAGTCAAAGACAAGCCTCTTTCAGACCTCCACTTTAGCCTTTTCTGAGTGTTTCTTTGCTTTGTGAGGGTGGAGTGAATGACAGCGTTGCTTTTGGAGATAAATGCTAATCTAACAGCAAAACATCCAGAAAACGTGTGTTCACAGGCTCCTGCACAGATGCATGTAGGGACTCAAAGGAGTAACAGTGGATTAAAAATACCAATGTGTAAGAAATACCTTTGCTCTTCAGTAGATAAATAAGTACAAGAAACACAAGATCAGGCAGCAGGAGGCAGCTTTGTAGTCTTTAACCACACAAGAAACATGAATAAGTTGTAGATTAGTGAACAGGGTTAAACCCTACCTGTGCCATTCATTCTAAAAATGAAAGGTGGCTTTCTTGATGGAAGATTGAACCTTTCCACGCACCTGCTGGGGTCTGAAAACCTGCAAACACGCACCTGCCAGGAACAATACGTACAGCCCAAATATAAGTGGTGTATTTTCATGGTTATGTGTCGGGTTGTTGTTGTGATTTTGGTGAAACAACCAGTAAATAGAGACATTTCAACATTGACAAGCTTGAGTTCGGACTTTTATTTGTCACGGTCATGAACCCTGTAGAGCCTTTAGGTTTGGGTGGCTGCCAGCCAGCTGAAAGAAAAGTGAGATCAGACGCTACTACTTGTTAAAAGTCTGTCTGACTGGTCTGAAGGACAACTTGGCTTTTCTCACCATTTGGTGCTCAGCGGGGGGGTTTCAGGCCCTGCAGTGACTTATCTGACAATTCTACATCCGAAATTCTTTCAAATTACTGGACTTTAATTTATTCCTCTTTAAAGGAGCAGCTTGACATCTACATCTTTGGGAAAATATGCTCAGTTGCTTTCTGGCCAAAGAGTGACATGAGAAGATCAACAACACTAGCAGTCGGTTAGCTTAGCTTAGCATAAAGACTGGAAACGACTAGCCTGGCTCTTCTGCGTGTTCCAGTCTTTGTGCTAAGCTAAGCTAGGTGGCTCCAGCTTCATATTCACTGGACAGACAAATCTTCATATCTAACAAAGCTAAACGTGAAATTAGTCCTGGATAACAAGCGTGTTTATTTATTATTAAGTATATTAACCTCGTGCGTCCTCCCTCAGGTATGGCGGCGGTGTTGCCGAGAACCCTGGGTGAGCTGCAGCTGTACCGGATCCTGCAGCGGGCGAACCTGCTCTACTACTACGAGGCCTTCATCCAGCAGGGCGGCGACGACGTGCAGCAGCTCTGCGAGGCCGGAGAGGAGGAGTTCCTGGAGATCATGGCCCTCGTCGGGATGGCCAGCAAGCCGCTGCACGTGCGCCGCCTGCAGAAGGCGCTGCGCGACTGGGTCACCAACCCGGCCATCTTCAACCAGCCGCTCACCTCGCTGCCCGTCTGCAGCATCCCCGTCTACAAGCTGCCCGAGGGCTCGCCCACGCTGCTCAGTGCGCAGGACCGGGCCAACACCGCCAGCGTCAAGATGCCCAAATCCGTCGGCGCCGCCTGCTCCGACCCGGGGAAGCTGGACGTGGCGCGGGACAAAGTGTCAGCCGGGTCGCCCCTGCAGGGCAGCAGCGAGGCTCGATTCTGGTCGGGCCACAGCAACGACAGCGAGCACAGCCTGTCGCCGTCAGACCTCGGCTCCCCGTCCTCGCCGAGGGACACGTTAGAGGCTCTGGACGCGGCGGCCGTCCAGTCAGTCCTGGAGTGTGTGGACAGAATGGCACCAGGACTTCCTAAGACGGACGTCGCTGAGGTCAAAGAGCAGCTGAAGAGCAACAAGAAACTGGCAAAGATGATCGGACACATCTTTGAAATGAGCGACGAGGACCCGCGGAGGGAAGAGGAGATTCGTAAATACAGCGCCATCTACGGGCGCTTCGACTCCAAGAGGAGGGACGGCAAACACCTGACGCTGCACGAGGTTGTTCACGTCGCTGCCTGTGAATCTTTCAGGTTTGTGTTTGTGTGTTTTTACTGAACTGACTGACTGTGTGTGTGTGATGTGCAGCTGACGGTGAACGAGGCGGCGGCTCAGCTCTGTATGAGGGACATGGCGCTGCTGACACGGCGAGACGAGCTGTTTGGACTCGCACGCCAGATCTCCAGAGAGGTCACCTACAAATACACCTACCGCACCAGCAAGTAAGCGTGATGGCTCCTCGTGTCACTCCTTTTTATTGGCTGTAAATCTTTCACATGGTGACCTCAGCTGACAGGAAGTGATGTGTTTCCTCATGTTTCTGCGCAGGTCTCGCTGTGGAGACAGAGACGAGCCGTCCCCTAAGAGGATCAAAACCGAGGTAATTAAAGCTGAGTTCAACACCTGTACGGTGACTTTGTGACCTCACCACGAGCTGGGAGCCAATCATGGTCCAATATTCAACTTACACGTGTGTGATGTGGAAACTTGAAGCTTCTTGTGCACAAATACATTTCAGACGTCTCGTGTTTCAGTTTTATCGTATTGATTTATTCCATTTGTGTTTTAAAACGTGTCTTAAAGTGATTTCTTCAATCGGAAAATGTTGGTTACACAGACGACAACCTCCTGGGCTTTGGGAAACTTTTTGGGGTATTTGGACATTTATTGATAATCAGGTTGTTAGTTGCAGCCCTGCACCTGTCACACGTGTCACCTGTGACCTGCTGCTGCTAAAAACATCATTTCCTGTGTGAAAGAGGGTTTTTCAACAACAAATGGGAAAGAATTTCTGCACTAAATATGTGACTGTATATGAATAAGTCATCAGTTTGAAAGACCTCTTTACTTTTCCTTGTCGTCAGTGTTTAAATGCCTGATATGTAGAGAGGAGTCTGGCGGACGGAGCTGCTCTGTGTGGACGCAGCAGCAGCAGCAGCTCTGCACAAAGTACAAAGCCGTCTCTCAGTTCTGCTCTGAATGGCTCCTCTCTGTTCGTACGCCGATGATCGAAAACATGTGGCGGCTGCGAACTCTGCAGGGATTTTAACGCAGAAGAAGAGACACCTGGGGGGGGCGGGGGGGCTACTCCAGAAACAGAAAAACTCCCACAAACCACTTTGTTTTCTCAGTTGTTTCATTCTCAACAGAAAAGGACATTTTGGAAATAATAATAGTATAAGAGTTATATATAGTTATGTATATCATTATGTATTTACTGGTGGTTGTGGTGCTTTTTACTGCTACTTATTTATTTAAAAATAGTTATAACAACTTGTCAAGCAGAGAATGTTTAAACTCTTTTATATTATATTATTACATAAATATATGCATAAATTAATGAATTAAAGTAATAATAATAGAATTAAAGTGGATGGAAATCATTTAAAATCTAAAGTAATGGCACTTAGATTTTAAAAAGTGATTCAAACAAACAAAGACACACAGAATGATGAGAAATCCATAGTTAACATTAATTATAACAACTAGAATTAAATAGCAAATTAAAATAGTCAAACTTGACACCGGAGCAACATTTTTAACTTGTTATCTGTTATTATTTATCACCTGTAATTTGTATGTACGCAGATCATCTAGAAGCAGTTAACCTTAACTCTTTTTTCCTGACTTTTCGGCTCCTTCAGGAGAACTTCTTCGACATCCAGGAGGCGTTGCAGGCCATCCACATGAGGCAAGAGATGCTGAGGGAGCAGCTGGCCTGCGCCAAGTCCAAAGGGGAAGAAACCGTCGGGCGAAACCTGCAGGTGAAAACAGAATCCGTGGTCGAGGCTGTTGTAACTTCACCTGTTGTAACTCCAACCTGCAGTTCTGCATCTCAGAACGTTGACAGAAAGATGTCGGGGCGCAGCAACAAAGTGACTCCCTCACTCTGTGTTTCTAATTCTGTAAATGTTGAGTTTATTTGAAGCCGGAGACTGATGTTCAAGTTCCTGTAATGTTCCTGCATCACCATGAACACACACACACACACACACACACACACACACACACACACACACTGTCCTGCTGCCCCAAATACTCATCCGCTGCTGAAAATAGTCCCTTCCAGATGCACTATGTCCTCTGGTCCTGGTCTGTCTGTCTGTCTAACCTTGTTAGTGGTTTAAAAACCCGGTGAGATGCTGGATTGTTAGAGTGGCTGCACACAAATTAAACAAAGGGCTACTTACTGGCTTTGACAGGAGCTTTCAGACGCATCTCCCGGCCTTCATCGGTGGATTGCTCATTTGGGAGTTTTCCTTTGGTCGAACGTCTTTATTATTATGAACGATGAACACACAGCGCCTCTCGAATGCTCTGTGCCTGAACCTCAGCTGTCGGGTTGAACTCACCGTCACACGGGCGGCAGGTTTCCATGACAGCAGATGTTTGTGGCAGAAGGATCCAGTTTGATCCCAGTCAGGTTTCCAGTGCCTCTGCTGCTGTGGCTTGTTCCTAATTAGAGCCGGAGTGTAGGAGGAAGAGCTTTATGATAAGTCATTACGCAGGAAACATGTTCACGTGAAGTGTGTTTGTGGAAAACACATGCTCCTTCACTTCTTCTGGTGTGAACGTGTGTGTGTGTGTGTGTGTGTGTGTGTGTGTGGCTGCTGTTACACGTGTCATTTTGATGTGATGTTTCTGAAGGACTTGAGATACAGAAGAAGGGATTTCATGGCTGCAGTCACACCGCGGGCCTCTGATCCGCCGCTCACATCAGCTGTGTTTCTGTGCGAGGATGTAAAACGCATCCCATAATAATCTGAGCTGACAAGCTGACAATAACCAGATATCTGCTGTTTCTATTCACGCACATTTAAGGAAACAAACGTGAAAGAGTTTGAGTTTATTCTAAAATAAAGGCCCAAACTTCCTGACAGGATGCTGGATCCACTTGTTGTTACAAATCTCAGATCCAGTTTAGTTCCCATCGTCAGACCTCGCTGTCACTTCACTGTCACTTCATTATTGTCACTCTACTAAAAGTCAGGTGTGTGGGCGGTGATTCAGCTCCATGTGTTTCTGTGTTTGGATTTTCGCTGCAGTTCATTTTCAACAGTAAACGAATCAAGTCCTCTTCGTTTGATCTTGAAAAGAAGCCTGAAGTTCTCTGTGTCCCATCAGATGCAGCTGGAGCGTCTGCTGGCCAGGCAGATGGAGATCCTGCAGGACGCCGCCGTCCAGGAGCGACTCCAGGCTCTGGACTGGAGGATCCCCCCCGCCGCCTTAAAGTACCTCAACGACGCCCAGAACACCAACGGAGCGGCTGCCGACGCCAGCAGAGACAACCAAGGTGGGAGGAGCTCAAACGCTGCTCGGATTATGTTCTGTTATAGTTTCTTCTTCATTTTGTATAGGAATATTTGATGCAACACAGAAATAAAGCATCAATTAGATCTTTGTCCAGGTTTAGCTTGAGCGTCTTCCTGGGTGTCCAAGTTGTAATTGGCTCACTGCTGCCCCTAGTGTCCACGCAGGAGGAGACGCCTAGCTGTGGGTTCGCGTCTTCAGCCGAGTTGATGGCTTTTAAGCAACAAACAGACTTGGTTTTGGCTCATTTGAAGGTTCACTTGATGTCATGAACGCCACAGGATGTGTACGTGGCTGTGTTGATGGAAACAACACCTTTACGCGCTGGTGTTTCGTGGCAGCTGTCACTTTCTCTCTTTTTTTTTTTACTTGTCAAACACGGAGGGAGGAAGAGGAGAGAAAAGACGCATCATTATTCAGGATCGTACTTCTCCTCCGGGCCTCATCTCATTTTGATCCCATTCCTCCCTCACCCACTCCCGACAGCTCATTATATCACTGTTCCCACAAATCCCACAATGCACCTGTAATTATCACGCCCACGTCTGTTTACTTCCAGCCAGTTGCCTGGAGGGGGGCGTCTCTCTCTCTCTCTCTTTCTGTCTACCTCTCTCGCTCTCCTCCGCCTCTTCTTCTCTGCTTTTCTTCCTCGTGTCCTCTTTCTTTCACTCGTCACTTAACGTCTTCTTCCTGTCTCACAGTTTTTTTTATTTTATCCTGTCTTTTCCCACATAAATGTCTCTGTTAACCTCCATTTTGCTTGTTGTCTTTCTCCCTCACAGCCATGTTTCTTTGTAAAGATGACTTTGTGTCTCACAGAGCAGCTCAGATAAAGAAGTTAAAGTGTTGATGGAGGATGTGATCTACATGCAGACATGAAAGTGAAAGTAAAAGTCGGCAGTGTGAAGGATGAACCTGATTAACATTATTGGTTAAAAGCCAGAAACCAAAGTGGGTTCGTCCTCCACCGCTGAGGTAACGCAGCTGAAACCTGCACGTTGTCTCAGTCACACAGGCAGGGATTTCATTATCTGGATGTCAGGGTTACACATAGTCTCTCTCTCTCTCTCTCTCTCTCTCTCTCACTTTCTTTCTCTCAGAGGGAATACAAAGCAAACACAAGGGGGGAGCAGCTTAACTCACAAACACTGGCTTTGTTTCCAACATGTGAACCAACATCTGGGCTGATGTTTCTGTTTCCCTGACACTGACCCTGCTGTTGTGTTTCTGTCCTGCAGACGAACGACCAATCAACCTGCGGATGGTTAGTCAGAACATGCAGGAAGGAGACCTCCCATTGGGCAAGCAGCTGGCCAATGAACTGAAGCGTCATCACAACCACAACCACAACAACAACAACAACACAGATGAGACCAAAACAGCAGCAACAGGTGAGTGATGCCCCAGTTTAGGAACAGATGTTCTGCATGAAAGGAGTTCTTCAGGACTTTCTGCTGCTTTCTACACCTGTTTGCTGATGATGCCGTCCTTCACCCTCAGAGAACGGGACATCGCAGCGAGCGTCCAACAACACAGAGAAGAAGACCATCAAGTCAGAGCCGGAAGACTCCACATAGTGCCTCCTGCCGCCCCCACCTCCACCTCCACCTCCACCCTCAGCTCATTCTACTCACACTTGACAGTATGCAGTTACCCGTCAGTAGATACTAAACAAGCACAGCCACATTAGAGCCTTAACAACCAATGTTGCCTCATGAAAAGCATTTATTTTTCCTTCTGTTTGTTTTTGTTTATAAGGGATTTGCCAAAGCACCTAGAGAGCAGGTCCAGACGCCCCTCAGTGCTCTGCAGGTCTTTGTGATTAGATGCACGTGGAACTTAAGAGTGATCTGTTGCAGACGTTCGTACACTCTTCACCTCTGCCTGGGGGGTATTTTGTTGCTTTCCTTGGACAGGCTTTGGGGCTGAGTCTTAACTCAAACGTAGATCCAGAGCTGAGACAAATGCAGATTTGTAGGCGGTGTTGCTGCACGGCGACTCTGCGGCGAGTTCAGCGTCCTGGTAACACTCTGGCTTTAATATCGCCACGTCTACCAAATGATGTTTCAACTCTGGAAAAGATTGGCACGACATGAACTGTACACGTTTTTATGACGCATTACTTGCTAAACGTTAGCATTTAGCTTGAAAGCAATGCAAGTGAATCATCCTCACGATGGAAACAGGGTGCAGGCAAGGTCACCCAATCAATACTGCCTGACACTGAGGCCTTCATGGTGATTTATTCAACAGATCATCGTGGTAGACGAACAAGTGTTACCTAACGTTGAGCTTCATGGCTGGAACCCAAGAATTCACAATCCGTTTTCATGACTTTACAAGGCAACTAGAAGTTTGGATGATAAAAAGAAGATCTTACCAGCGATAGCCAAAGATTTAGCAGCATCTCCAGCGTCTCCTGAGCCTCTGTGTCTCTCCCACAATCTGACTTAGTGTCTGCATCTGTACTGTAACTCAAACAAAGGTAAACGTACTGTAGGGAGGTGGGTTTAGGATTCAGCCCCTGTAGCAGGTTGGGTTTTCTTTTGTTCACTTGGGAAACCGGAGAGGTGGGATTATCCCTCCGTCCTCGCTCTTGTCTCGTGTATATTTATGGGAGCTAATTTAAGAAGATGTATAGAAGCTGTTGTGGAATAACAGCAGGGGACCACTGTCGTTCGTCTCGGCACGATGGCTGGCATGGCATCCTGCCGGAGGCCCAGCTAATTGGTTCATTTCACTTTGTAATTTAGCAAAACACTGCTGTTGGACCGAAACCACGCATCTGCAGACAGGAAGTATTTCAGGAATGAAGCCGTGTGTTTCTTTCAGCTCTCAGTCTGTAAAGTTTCACATGTTACACATGCAGGTGTGTGGCTGACGACAACAGCAGAGTGGAGCCCCGAGTCTGTAAATAGTACCGTGCTAACAAATAGTGCTAGCCCAATCTCTCAACCAGGGTTCTCCTTTGTCAAGTGTAACTTTGCTGTAGAGTGTTGGTGTCAATGCAGTGTTTATGTGTGTAGAGCAAAAAGAAAAAAGAAAACCTTAGTGTCATTGAGGAAAAACGTGTCTGGTGTATAAAACCATGCTTTACATGATGATAATGTTGATTAGCCTTAGCTCCTAACAGTGTTTAATGGCCATCAGTGCATATTTCCAACATGTGTTCTTGCTGTTTAGAGGTAAATGCATAACAGATAAGTGTTCACTGTGTTTCTCTGTGTTCTCCACTGTGTAAATACGTCTAAGTTTGGTCTCCCTGCAGATAGTTTAGTCTCACTCAGTGTAATGACAGACCAATGCAATATTTATGTAAGTAATAAGTCTATTTGCATACTGTATGGATACTCCGTCACGTGCTCTGTAACTGTATGTCTGTCATGAACTCCAGCGTGGGAGATGTTTGTGTTTGTCTCATTTCTATTTAAAGACGTTGTGTTCTTTTCACGAAATTCACAGAGGTTGTTTTGTTTCGAGCAGCCACTGTGGCAAGAAACTAGCGAAGATCTGGAGTCGTGATCTGTTGTAAAAAAATTTAAAAAAGAAAAGAAAAGGAGTTTGCTAAAGCTAAAGAAGCTGGTGCATTCTGGGAGATAAAGCCATCGTGGTTCGGGGACAAACTAAAAGTTGTTTCCCGCCTGATTGGCTCGTTCACACTGGCCTCGTTAGCGTGACTGTACGATGTTTCAGAGAATAGCGCATGTCTGACTGGCGTCTCACTGATCACTGTTCTCCTCACTGTTTATTGTAAAGTGATAGGTTAGGCTTCACCTAGTTATGCACCTGTTTTTTAAACACTAATATATTTTATTTGTTATACAGCACATAAACATTAAACTTTATTTTTTTGAACTCTATTGTGAAGTGCGTTCTGTGATCAATACCATGTAAATCCGATGTTACAGCCCTGTTTCTGCTGGATTGAACAGCAGGATGATATTAGCTTCCTGCTACAGGGAGGAGCTGGTGTGGAGTCTGAGCTCGTCCTCCAGAAACCCCTCTGACGGGGCCTTTGAGCAAGGCAGGCTTTTCCCAGCGTGACTGTGTGCGTGCTTGGTAATCCTTCCACGTGCACAGACAGGTAAGAAGAGGCCCAGGAGTGAAGGGATGAAAGCTAAGGGCGGAGGAGCGCCCTTTGAAGGAGCCTCTCTCCCCGGCTTGTTGTTCTGAGATGAATCCCTGCGCAGGACATTTGCATCAGCGTCACATCAACACATTGTGAAACTGCCTGATGACTCACTCTGACGCAGGTCCTTTTCACATACTTCCTATCATCCTCCCTCTCTCTCTCTCCACTCCCTCCATCCCTCCCTCCCCCCCCCCCCCCTCACACACACACACGTAGACAGATTTTCTCTGGAGAATAGCTCGGCTCATAAACACCCATGCTGGTTGCTGTTCACAGTGGCAGCCCTGCTCACCCCGGGCCCCCCCCCCCCCCCCCCCCCTCTTCTGCAGGTCCAGGCCTGGCGTTCATTGCCTACCCCAAGGCTGTAACCATGATGCCTTTCCCTACAGCCTGGGCGATCCTCTTCTTCATTATGCTGCTGCTGCTTGGCCTCGACAGTCAGGTTAGCAGAGACAGATTCATGGCTGATAGAGCTCCATGAGCAAAACACCTACCTGCTCCTTGGCCAACAGTAGAAGCCTTAAGGGAGTTTAAAAAGCCTCCTGCAGCATATTTTATCTTTTGGAATATGTGTGTTTCTGTGCATTTGCATTTTTAGGCAAACAAGACTAAGACTAGAATGGATATTATTTGTTGCACAGAGGCTAGTATGGTGCATTTACCTTCTGCTTTGTAAACCTGAACAAAGTTGACAGAAGCCATTTGTTAATGCCAAAAAGCTACATCGCCTCCTGAGATGATATACATCTCCGTACCTTTAGGAACACACTAGAGTAAACAGTATTCCACAGCTACAGTCATTGGCATGGCCACTGCCTGTGTGTGAAAGCAAAAGCACAACACATCCTGAAAATGAACACACAAGTGTCTCCAGGCAACAACAGCTGTTGTAAAGCTGTAGTAGTTTGTAAGTTTTTTTTGATAACCCTGCTGCGTCTGTGTCGCCCTACAGTTTGTGGAGGTGGAAGGGCAGATCACATCACTGGTGGATCTGTATCCGTCCTTCCTAAGGAAGGGTTACCGCAGAGAGGTCTTCATCGCTATCCTCTGCTGCATCAGCTACCTGCTTGGACTCACCATGGTTACCAAGGTAACAACTCCATGAAAAGTAAACAAATCTGACAATAATACACCCTAATGGCTTCAGTTCTATGAACCTCAAAAAGCGTAGTATTTATTTATGTTTGAGGAAAGAAAAGCATTTGAAAAGAAAATCTATCACAATAGTATTAATCCAGGATAAATATGTGCACAGCACTTATTGATAAGTGTGTGTATACTGTGGCTGCTGACCCAATTCCAGGCTCCAGCCCACAGCTCAATACACCAGAAACGACTGTGTTAAGATAGCTATTAGTGTAGGTCCCTGGGGAGATGACAGAAGGCTATTTATACTGTCAAGTCATGAGAACTTCCCTTCCCTCCTCTGGTAATAATAGATACAGTAGACCTGACTTAGCTTTTCCAAATCCTTCTGGTTCTCTCCTATTTCTGTCTCTTGTCTGTTTATCATCATTTCTTACTCTGTCTTCATGTTGTCCCATCTGCTTCCACCCCTCCCTCTTTCTCTGTTTCTTTTAAATCCCTCTATCATCTGTCTTTACACTTGTTCTTCTGAACAGTTTTTGCTTCCCGCACTTTCATCAGCCATGTTCTCCCTATTTCAACCTTTTCTCTAACTCAAAAATGAAGCTGTTGACATTTCCTTCCCCTTGAATTATATTCACCCTCACCCTGTTCCAGTAGACCCTTCTCCCTGCGGACATTTTGACTGGTCAAATACAAGTGTAACAGTCATAATGTCCCAGGGCTCTGTTAGTGGCTTAGTGGGAAACTTAACACAAAATGTAACTTGTTACTCCTGAGCGTTTCCTCATATGACAAGTCATAGCAACCTTCCTAATACCTCTGCCTGTAAGAGTTCTGAAAGCTTTCAGGTCTGAGGTTGTTGTCTTGAATTACAGCCAAAACAAAATGACTCATACAGGAACACGATGTGACGATGCATCTCTTGGTTTCACAAGATTTGTTGCACCTTCCTTGCACGTCTCAGATAAAAGCTGTCTACGTGCCAAAATGTTTGACAGAATAGCATAAATAGCACACAGCTAACAGTAGCGACCCACATTGACTGAACCACCTGGGTTAAACCCGTCTGGACAACGGAGAAAGGACGTCAAGCGCTTTTCGGCTTTGAGTTGAAGTTTTTCAGAGTGCTTCTGCAAAAAGGGAGGCGCTCCTGGTGTCTAAAACACAAGGCACCTTAGTCGCAAAGCTGGTCAAGCGCTTACAGCCTTTAGAAAACAACTGGAGACAGACGCCATGGGCAAAAAACCCGTCCTGTCTGATCACGTCCAAAGTCGGGCGCTGCTCTTTGTTTGAACACACTTCCTGCTGAGACTCTTGTCTGCGCACCTGCTTTCTTAATGTCAAATGGAATAATAATGTGAAATAGCCTCAAATATCTGTAACTTGAATCCGTTATGATACAGAAAAAGCAAATGAGTCCATCCAAACTCTCTGACTTCTCCACTTAACCTCACACTCCCCCTTCTGTCACCAAGAAAATCCTACTTTCACCTTTTATCATCACTCTTTTCTTCATCCATCCTAACCTCTGCTTCCACCATCCTCCTGTTCTCACACATTCAACCTTCTCTCTCTCTCTCTCTCTCTCTCTCTCTCTCTGTCCTCCGGTTGTTCCCATGACAACATCTTTTTATGGCTGCGGTGACCTGGTTCAAGTTTAGCATTCCCATGATTGTTAAAACAGTTTTTCACACACACACACACACACACACACACACAGAGGCATGTGAGCGCGCAGTCTTAAAATATATCTTTCCCCCACCATATCCTTTAATGATCGTATGAGTTACAATCTTTTGTGTTTCTGTAGCTCCGTTCATTGACGAAGGCAAAGCTAAAACTAAGAATATAGATCTGCACCTGATTTTCTATTTAAAATACTGCCTGACATTTACCTGGTTTGTCTGTCTGTCTCTCTGCAGGGTGGCATGTATGTTTTCCAGCTGTTTGATTACTATGCAGCTAGCGGTGTGTGCCTTCTGTGGGTGGCATTCTTTGAATGTATAGCTGTTGCCTGGGTTTATGGTGAGTGCCATCCTTCAAAAAATAACCAAACATTATGAACCTCTTGGATGTTTACTTACTGCTTACTACACTTACTGGCCGCACAGGAAATTGATGCTTCTAATGTGTCTTGTGTGTGATGTCAAGTTATCTTTGCACTCTCTCAAAGAGCATCTGCTTAAATGGCGAGACGGATAACTGCATCACAGCAAAGTCCATTTAGAAACAGCAAATCTAGCTTATCAGATTCTGCAAATTACTGTTGATGCAACTACAAACACAAGAAGGTTTCGCGTGTACATTTGAAATCTATTATTTTCTATTTTGTCTGTACCCTTTGTAAAGCACTGAATTGTCTCTGTGTCTACACAAATAATGTAGCCTGGCCTATTAATGTGAAATAAGTGGTGCAGCTTTTACTTGGAAAACATTAACCAGGTTTTTATCGTCTTCACAGGCGTTGATAATTTCTACGATGCGCTTGAGGACATGCTTGGCTACAGACCAAATCCTTGGATGAAATGGAGCTGGACTGTTATCACTCCTTTACTGTGCATGGTGAGGGCCTGCTTTTAATTGCAATGAATATGTTGATGACCTGAATAAAGAGTTGACCTCTTCTTCCTCCTTTTTATGTTACAACAATTCTTCTGCTTCCTGAAACTTGTGCTCGTGTCGTCGTCATCATCATCATCATCATCATCGTTCACCTTTTTGTTTTAATGCATCGTTGCTTTGCAGGT
This sequence comes from Nannoperca obscura, assembly GCA_036024295.1. Classification (NCBI taxonomy): domain Eukaryota; kingdom Metazoa; phylum Chordata; class Actinopteri; order Centrarchiformes; family Percichthyidae; genus Nannoperca; species Nannoperca obscura. The sequence continues at coordinate 46,619 of JAVQJL010019116.1, read as the reverse complement.
TTCTTAAGAAGACATGTCGCCATTTTCAATAGATCCATTCTTTGAAATTCAAAATGCAGTATTTGCCTTGAATCTTCCATAAATGCTTCACCAACATGTTTTTGTCTCCACAAATGTGAAATGATCTGAAAAACTGATCCAGTTCCTCTTCCTCTCCAGGGCTGCTTTATCTTCTCCTTGGTCAAATACAAGCCATTGATGTACAATAAGGTCTACGAGTATCCTGACTGGGCCATCGGAATAGGTTGGACTTTGGCCTTGGCCTCCATGATCTGCATCCCCATGGTGGTTGTCATCAAGATCATCCGATCTGATGGGCCACTCATTGAGGTGGGTGGAGTGGGATCATCTGGTAGTTCGCTATGTGGCTGTTCTGTTTTCAGGACTTTGGTTCTATGCAAATGGTTTTTAATCAAATTTCTAATCCTCTTTTATTTATGTTTGCTATCCCATCATTGCTCACTCCATTCCTCTCTTTCACCTGCCTTCCCTCTATCGTTCTGTCTGTGGTTTGCCACCTCTCTTTCTTCTGCATCACCTCCTTCTTCGTTTCCACCGATTCTCTCACACCTCTCCAATCCACCCCTCCTTCCTGCCTTCTTTCCTGCAGAGGATCAAGGCGGTGGCAGCCCCGGTTCGCGGTGGGGCCAGCTCCCGTCCCGCAGACCACCGTGGCCTCAAGGAGCTCACCTACCCGCTGGACCCCAATGGGAACAAGGGCCTGTTGATGAAGGCCCCCACCCACACCATCGTAGAAACCATGATGTAAAGGAGTGAGGCGGAGGCTCTCCATGAGATCGCTCTCCTCTCCTCTCCTGTCCTCTGAAATGCTTCTAAAGCTAGCTAGCTTTCTGTCTGTCTATCTGTCTGTCTGGTGGACTGATAAGGGTTTTAAGGAAAAAAAAAGTTCCCGTTTCAAATCTTTCAGGAATACTTTGGATGTAGTTTGGTCTTGGTGGTTTTCTTAAAAGAGTATTAATGTATTTCTGAATTGCTCACAAGCTGTTTTTAATTTTCTTCTTATTTCTAATATTCATGTGACTACACATCCCACTGTTGTCTTGTTTAAAGGCAGAGTGGCAAATTAGCACCAGCCTCTGGTCATGTGCTGGTAGATTTCTGTTTGTTCCACCAGCTACTTTCGCAGAAAACCAGCCATTATTCCACAAAAGGAAGAAAGTGGTTATTGAGTCTTTTGTAACCACAAAATGAAAAACACTTCACCAAAAGGCTGTTCTTGGAATATCCAACAGCTCTCTGCCTGTGGTACAAGGAACAGGGTGCACTTAGCCGAGGGCATGTGCCATAGGGTTTGATTTTGGCTTTTCTGTTCTACTGCGTTCACCAGAGGCCCAGTTTAGATGAGGTAGAAGATCGAGGCACTACAAGTACAGCTTTGTTAAGAAAAGAAAATTCAATGCCATACCCATATCACAATTAAAGATTGACAGGTTTGAAGTTGTACTCCCCTTCAGTAATAAAACATTATAATAAGGATCTTGATGTTGTTTAAGCTGCACTATAGGCAAGAATGTTTGTGAGAAATTTGACCAAACTTACCAACCTAAATTTCCAAATGTGGCAGCCACAGAGAGAGCATCCCAATTCCACATATTTGACATCCTGTGGATTGATTGTTTTTCTGTCCAAATCTAACTGGTATCAGATATGGATACTTCTCAACATAACACGACCAATCAAAACTCCAAACGCTGCAGCCGCCAAAGATAAATGCTTTCTCCTTCCCCTGTAATCACAGAGCAGCCAGGTGAGCATGCTTAATGTGCCACTCCTTTGCAGCCACTAATACACAAAATTGCCAGGTGCAGCTAAGAACAACAGAAACAGAAAAGTCTGATAAATGAATAATTGACACAGCAATGAAAAATGAAAGCAGATGACCCTTATCAAACAGGGATCCTGGTTCTTAAATGCACCTTAGCACACACACCCCCACCTTCCACAGCCAGAAACTATGGGTCAAACAGAAACCTAGCACTGAGACCGTGTCGGGGAAACCCACTCCTGCACAGAGAGAGGTATCTGAAAGGATTTGAAGTGTGGAGGTTGAACCCTTGAGTGTGTTGTCTGTGGCGTACTGTACAGTAGTAGCTAATCAGTCTATCTATATCTATCTCTCTATCTTTCTCTGTCCTAGACCAGTTTACAGTACATTAGTGACTGCACTAGGCACTCTTGGCTTACAATTTTGGATGGGATTTACTTTGTTTTCTACAGAGGAAGTTACGTTATTATTAGTTTTTTCCTCATTCAATGTTTAGATTTTTTTATTACGACTATAATGTTATTGGTATTCACTATTGAAGATAATTGCTGTAGTTTTACATAGAAGATGGAGCACTTCTTTCATCTGGTGAAAATACTAAGCTATTACACAAATCATGCATTTACAGTGGCAGCCATTGTAGTAACAGTCCTCATAGTTCTCCTGTGTTGGTCCCGCCAACAATTCTCTTTAGCATCACACAAACAATGCAACAGATCTTTCCCAAATAAAACGTGTGGGTCAAACATTCAGTGAGCAGTTCCATGTACAGTAAAAAAAAAAAGAGAATTCTACAATGGCTCCATCTGTAAGTTGGGAGGTGTTGGTGGTTCATAGCTTTTCTTCTTCTGTAAATACCAGGGGACAGTATTTAATTTGGATTAATTCAGCCTGTAGCCAATGGTTAAACATGTCACTCACAGTCAACTCAGTGACTCAAAGCAACCATCGGCTGGGTGACACAACAAATCAGTGTCAGACCGTCCACTTCCCAGACACTGTGAAATGTGGCAGCTGGCTGCAGACAAATCGGAGCCAGCGAGTGACCGCGTTCCGTCACTTTTCTTTTTCCCACGGTCACCACGTTGCTTCACGTCATCTGAAATGAGAGCTCAAGAGCTTCATTTCAAACAAGAAACCCCAGCTGTTCAAAAGGTCCAAAAGAAGAATGATTGACAGTTCAAGTTTTAGAATTTCTGAAGACATTTCTTATTTCTTTCTAGAAAACTTAAATTCCTTGCAAGTTAGTGGGAATTGGCATCTTATCATCGTTTGAGATGATCCGAAAGAGATTTGTGGCATAGCAAAGTAAATACAATGTGTAATGTCAGACTTTATAAGACCTCAAAATACTGCCTGGAATTCAAATGAAGCCTAACCAAAAACAAAGACAACAGTAGTAAACTTCTGAAGTTCTGACCATATAAACTTTAGCTAATGAAAGCTGTGAAACTGGGCACTATATATGAAAATGACACTGGTACATTGTGACCGACACTCCAAAAATCTGCACTTAAGATACAGTATGTTAATTCATTTTGGGCCTTAACTTCAGCTCCTTTAAAATGTCTTCAGGCGGCCATTAACAAGTGAAAGCAGACTGACTGTGTAACAAGGGGTTTCTCATGTGTATGTGTCACCAGCGACCATCCACTCAGGACCTTCTCTGTAGTGCTTTTATCTACTGTATAGCTGCATTAGACTTGTAACTGTGGGTGACAAAGAGCCGGGATTTAATGTAGGCAATCGAAAATTGATGTTTCTCTCCAGCTTAAAAGGCCATTAGATCAGTTCCTTGCCACACAGAAAGGAAAACCGCACACCTTTACTGCCTATTTTATCCTCAATCAAAGGCAAAAACAGAGAGTGAGTCAGTGAGTTTTTATTGCACCTTATTTGTAAAATTTGGACTTCATATGAAATGATGAGGCCAAATAAAAAAAAGCACTGCCATGTTTTTATTCAGGGTCCTCATTGGCCTCCATAGTAAAAAAAAAAATGTATATCTGAATACTGTCAAAACACGCAAAGTGCTTCTGTTTTCCCAAAAACAGACCTACTGAAATAGATCAAAAAGTGAATTAACCAGTCATTCACATCACATACAGTTCTACAATACATGTGCATTGCAGGAATTTGACAACATCACATCCGAAGTGATCGTGAGACCACGGCCTCATTTCGTGTTTCATCTACGCTTTGATAGTTATTTTCAGTTCATTTCTTCAAATTGAATAAAGAAGTTCATATCATTAAAAGGGATTTGTGAAACCAAATCCACAGCAGACATCTATTTTCATACAGTAACAAACTTTTCCTATATAAGTCGTCTTTGTACAGCTAAGCTCCCATTGCCGACCTCCCATTTTAATACAGATACAAAGCTTCATTTTAATCTTAAACTTTTGTACAGATCTGCTTCTCGATTCCCCGGAAGGATCTTTGCATTTGGGTAAAACAAAACAGCATTAATGCTTAAAGGAAAGATCTGCAAGCACCTGCTAAGTAAGAACAACAGCATCAGAAACCGTTAAAAACATGTACAAAATGATTCATGGCACCTGTGGACCACTAACGATCCTGTCCTACCTTTAAATTTGTATGACAGATGTGGGTTGTTACACAGATGGATCATTTCTGAGATGCGCAAATGGAAAAATTGTGGGGACCTAGGTTTAGAGAATAAAATCTTCCCCAAGTACAAAGATCCTTCTTCTGGTGGAGAAACACGGAGCAGATATAATAAGTAACGCAGTCATTTATTGGTTTCTGTGTATATTTACAGTATGTACCAGTCCCTCTGCCTTCTTACACTCCCCGTCAGTTAGCCTATGTAAACCTTCTGTTGACCTAAGCTAACCAATGTTTCTCAGAGATAATGCATTTGCAAGAGAATCGAAGCATTAGCGATGCACAAGTTTTTACCGCCGAATGTTGAAATGCGAAAGTCACCTGCGGGTGAATGTAAAAGTTTCTGAAGATTTATTTTTTAGGGTGAAAAAAAAAAAGAATGTTTCTTTTTATTGATTTTGTTTTATTGAATTGAGCAGTTTCTTGTTTTTTTATTTTGTTTTTGATTGTGTGTCTGTCACATTTGCCTTTTGTATTCCAAATAGTGTGTATTGGAACCTCTGTCATTGGAGTAACATGTACAACTATCAAGCAAAAAAACAAAAAACAAAAAAAAGCGACAATTTGTTACGTGCAATACTTTGTAGAATACTTTTATTTTTCATGCTGTTTTTCCAAGAGGTGGTACTAACCTTTGAAGTAAGATGATACCTGTGAATTCTTGAAGATGAAAATCAGAATTTTCAGGCTTTAGTTAAATTAAAACCTGCCACAAAATGCTCTGCAGTGTGGAACTAAACCAAACTAAACCACCATTCCATCAAAGATCTTGTGGTTTGAAATGTACTGAGAATAAAATACTTACTACACTTTGTCACATCAAACTGAATTTCTTACAATACATTTTTGTTTTGGTGACAGTTGTGCGTTTGTGAGGGTTTTATGAAACACAGTAACACTGCCACTAAGCCCACAAACCTTCTATCTACCTATATTTATCTCAGTGCTGCTGTGTTGCTGATAATCAGACCGCTTTCCAAAAGCAAGTCACCACCAAAGTATAAATATCAAAAAAATCTAACCAGTACCATAAAAGACTTGTAAGTCTAATTTGTGATGGAACAAATACGTTGGAGCAATTTGAGCTGCTTTTGGGAAGCCCGCCTCTCAGCAACAAAGCAGTAGATTCATTAAAAACCAGATTACACCATATCAAATGTGGGCTTTCTTTTAAAACTTGTATGCAATTTCTACATTCTGCTTATCCAGACATTTCTATCCAGATCCAACTCCGCTCTGCCAAACCAGGCAACCTTAGTGCTTTATCAAAGAAAGTGAAAAACCAAACTACATCTACACAGGAACAGAGAGCCTGATTTGAAATTCCATGTTGCCTACATCATGTTCATTACTGGTATGAAAACACCACCATCTCTGCAGGATTCAGAATCTGATTGTCTGTTTCTGTGATTCTAGATGCAACATTAGACCACACAGATGTGATCTTCAGGCTGTGTAGAAGTGACACATCATTTCACTGTTTAATCACTGAAGTCACTCTGTGACCCTGCAAAGGAAGATAAACGGGGCCCCACTTCCTGGCAGCACCCTCAGTACAAAGACCACCTTCGATCTTTGGTTTGAAGTCATCCTCACTCAGAGAACCAGAGTTACGATGTAACCTAATTCAACTTTAGCTTTGATTCAAGTTTTGACTTGTGAGGACAAGTCATCTACTTTAATGCTGGTGATCTCAGTGCTGAGTCCTCTGGGAAGTGGAGTCCCGCTCGTCCTCTCCATCCCATCTATCGTCAGACTCATTGTGATCATAGTCTCCATTGACAATGCGTCTGTCCTTCCTGCATTATACTGTATACCAGCCCTTCTTTTTTGAGAATGTACCTGGGAAAATGTTTTTTAATTCTTGTTGAAGAAAAAAACATTTTTAAAAGAATTTGAAAGCTTTTATTTTTTATTTCTATGGCCAACCTGTAAGCTAAAAAAAAAAGAAGCAAAAAAAAACAACTAAAAGTGTTCGAACAGTTTTACAAAAGTGTAAACGTTTTTTATTTCTTAATAAAAAATTTGTCTTCAGAAAATGGGCTCTGAGTTTCATGTGTCTGGAAGATTTTTCAACATTTTCTGGTGCAGAGACAACATTTACACACACACACAATTCCATTCAAGTTCAATTTCCCAACTTGAGGGACTTATGTACCTAAATCCCCTTGACAACATAATAAACTCTAATCCTACAAAGCCTGTAATACAAGATTTTAGGTATTCAAGCCCACGCAAGAGGCTGCATTCCAGCACATTCTCTGCTGCCAGTTTCCCTTAAAGAAGTGAAAGCAATCAAATGGTTTAAAAACTGCTCCATAGCAATTACAATTACAGGGCAACTGTAACCTACCTGTAATTCAGATATGTCATGTGGCTCCTGATTACGTTGCTGTTGCTGTGTATTATCAGAATGCAAAACCTCGAGAAGCAAGAACTGTTGGATGATTCAGAGTCTGGACTAAAACTGAGTGTAGTGCGGTTCCCGGGGAGCACTGATTAGGCGAGGGTCAACGATGTCTAAAACCAGCCTGTTTGGATGAAAACTTAAAGTAAAAGTATTAATGTTACACAGAAATGGAGTGAGTTCAGACAGTCAACCTGAGCTCACTCTCCACAACATCTACCAAACACACCCACCCAATGTGGCGCTCTATTTAAGCTGCAAACATTTTCCATCTGAGTGTCAATGCCACTGCTGCCCTGCATCAGTACTGCAGCCTGTTCTTTCATTTTCCATACTGTGTAAGTATATAAGTATAAGTTAATAAAGTTCATAAAAACATGAAGACTGCAGATTGAATCTAGACGTGCTTTTGACTTGCAAACCACCAAATTAAGTGTCACTAGAATTTGGTTTTCCCTGCATATGCACATGTGGGTGGATGAAATATTAGAAGCACTTTTCAATATATATATATATACACACACACACACACACACACACACACAGGTGCTGGTTCTTGTAGTCTACACAGCCAAGAAAGAGTTGTGCTGACTTTTAGTCAGACTTGTATTAAACACATTTTCAGAAACATTGAGGCAATAATTGAATTTTATACTCTTACTTGAGATAATAAGCTGATGTTGTTCTTGGTTTTGGTTTATTTTCTCCATCTGATGTCTCTCTAGTCCTGTAATAGTGCACAGTGTGAACTATGATTCTGAAAAATCTTTTTGTCCTGGCAGTTAGGCAACAAGCTAAGAGATTCCCACTTCCTGGATGTTTGATTGGGCTTTCACTTGTCTTCTAGCAACAAAAAGCTTTAAAATAAGCAGCCAAAAGAACATTCTACAAATGACACCAATTAATTTCAAAGTTCAGTTTTGTAAGGACCTTTTCCAGTGTCACAACCTCAGCTTGAGTTGACATACACGTTGTATACTATGGTTTGTGTTGTGGGTGTCTCTCTGTGTCACTTCCTGTGGACATGCTTGTGCATGTGTCTGAATGAGCTGCAGGTGAGCTGCTTTGATTTGGTTGAGTTGAATAATTTCCCAGGTGGTTCTGGTTGGTGATTGGTTCCTTCATGGCAGCCTTTGAGGATATAAGACTCTCCTTTTTCAATGAATCAACAGCCTTTTCTTGGTGTCACTGTTGGTTTTGTATCCCTGGGAACTGCTGGGGCGAGTCGCTTCTTTTCTCACCCTAACAAAGGTTGTTTTTCCAAAGTCAAGAGCTTGTGTTGGCTTCATGGTGGCAACCTACCAAAATCGCTCCAACCCGTGTTTACCTAACCAAACACAAACAGCCCAAAACAGAAATCACTTAGCTAATCTCCTAACTACTACAACACAGGGGAGAAACTGTAGGGCCACCCCCGGCCCCTCCCAGAGGAACCTCTGAAATGATGGCAGTAAGCAGCTCTGTGAAGCTCCTGGAAAAAAAAGGCTTCAGTTTATGGAATATTTTGACCCAAACATCCGTTTCACAGCAGGGAAATAAAGAGGCAGACATGCTGGTGATTAATAGAAGCTGGGTAGTGAACACAACACATTTTCCCAGACTGTAATTCACCCTCAGTAGCTGCGGTTACATGATCCGCTTTGTTTTTCTTTTCTAATCAAGACAACTGCCATTAAAGTATTTCCATGAGCGCTACATAAAATACCAATTTAAAATGCCCTGTTTGTGCCTCACAGTAACTAATCAGTAAAGACAGAAAGCTCCTTCAGGTACATCACAAGTCTTTCATCCTTATTTTGACTCAATTTATAATTTTACCCAGAAAAGTGAGAACACAAATACCAACATGCTTATTATGATGCTTGCTCTCATGTGACCCAACAAAAGCCGCTTCATTCAGCAGGAACACAGAGGATATTAGCGGCTTGAACCTGCTGTTGAATAATGTGAATTGAAATGTGGCTGTTGTGTTGCCGCAGTCGGAGCTTTAAATAACTGGCACTCCAGAGAAAGAAACACAACGCTGACATTTCCATCCTCTGTCTGCCAGCTCCAAGAATAGACTTGGCTGCTGAGAATTTCTTTTTCCATTTCATCTTGGTGACAGTTTTTTGGCCTTCACACAGAGCAAAAAGCAAATAAAAATGAATCTGCATGTTTTAAAGATCAGCACTTTGTGGTACTTTCGCCTTTTGTTCTACAGTCAAAAATAGAAATAGACAGGAAATAGAATGCAAAGCAAGTGAGGGATGATGTGAAAATCAAATGTGGCCAGTTTTGATCCCAGGATGTTGCGGTTACTTGGTACAGGCCATAGGGACACCGTGTGCACATTTTTCCATTTGTTTTTCAGATTTTCCCCCTGTTTACTCCCGTTTGGCATGTCCAGTTTCCCCCACACCAGCCCAATTACTGCTAACTAGTGCTTTCCTGTGGAGGGCTACATATAGACTCTTTGACACAAGAATGTTCCTTTTGTTTATCTGCCAGCAGCGGGCTAAATAATTCATTCATTAAAAAAATATGAACAAATATACCTGTGTTAACAGCGGGTTCACACTTTACTTCGACCTGCAGTGACATATTTTTTGGGCAGCAGAAACAAATTGTGAACACGACACCCCTTTTAAGTTGATATGGCAAACTTTATTAGCAAACAGTTGCTTTCTTACACATCCAGCAGTTACACAGCAACATTATCATTCATTTGGAGTTGTGTTTCTGGATGCGTAGCTGCTAAATACTCAGCTGTGTTTCCCACCTAGTCGCTAGTTTTTCTCTGAAAACGTGAACCACAATAGTGAAGTTGTGAGCCGAACAGAAGAACGAGTCATTAGAAAGCTCTGTAAGCCCGAGGGGAGCTGCAGATTCATGTGATAATTCTCCGTAGGCTCGCCACTGTGAGCAACCTCTTTCACAATGTCACACTGTCTACACTTTGTCATCTGGAGTAAGTGATGTCATAAGTAAACCCCACCCCCATCTCTGTAGCATGAACATCATGAAGGATGGAGGGAAAAAAGATAAAGAGTGAGGAACTAGTGATGAACTCAAGTGCACAAAACGTGTGTTTGATAAATATGTGAAAGTCATGAAGCGGAAGCAGAGCAGTCTTGTAAGGCAAGGCTACTTTATTTATAAAGTACAAACAGAGGAAATTCAAAGAAAACCAGACAACAATAAAATTAAACCAAAATAAAATAGTGACATTTTGAGGTGAGTTAAAAAGTAAAAAGATGCAAGTTGCCAGTGCATTTACATCTTTTTCTAAAACAAGAATTGTGACCGAGGTGGACCTACAGTTAAATATGCCTTGTCTCGGATTTAGAGACCCCTGTAAGGACAGTGTTTTGTGTAAAATATTTAAAGGTAGTTGAGTAAAAACTATTTTTCCCTCTAAAATCCTTCCATCTTCTTCTGTACAGTATGAGTAAATTGTTCTGCAGACTATGAATATGATTTGAGCTTCCTGACTTATAAACCCCAACAGTCCATAATCACTTGTGCTGACCTCATCATACATCACGTCGCCCAGTGTGTTTCAGTATTTATTCGTTTTGTATTCACTCTATTTTTTAGCTTCCAAGATGAACAGAATCTGTGTGTGATGTTGGAAGTCACTCGGAAGGTGTGGTTTTTACCAGTTTTTGCAGGTTTCAGCTGGTCTTCATGTCTCTCCCCAGCTTTAGGTACTTAGTGGACAATCATGATGAAGACCCGTGATACAGTCCAGGCACATCATTTCTTCTTTCAGGGTTGGCTTGTTTGTGGATTTGAGTAGACCTGCTAGGTGGGTGTGTGCATTGGGTGTTAAACAGATTTTCCATGTTACTGCTGTGCTTTGTGTACATGTGCACATACATGCATTTTATGTGTACTGTGTGTGTGTGTGTGTGTGTGTTGGACCCGTTATGTAATACTAGTCTCTCTAGGATAATTAAGGCAGCAGTAGCAGAATAAACAGTACAATATACACACAAAAGGAACCATGTTAATACATTTTAAAAAGGCAGGAAAATATGTACAAAGAGGCTCAAAAACTTAGATTCAAACACACTTTTCCATATAGACACACAAACATACAGTCGTCTACAACAGCAAACGTATTTGGGTTAAACTTCAGACCACCAGAAGAATGACAGACCAGACACCCAACATAAAATTAGACATTTTATTATTCTTTCTTTCTCTTTTCTCATGTTCTTCTCAAAAAGAGAAGTATAGCGGTACACTCTTTGTTTCATAGAAAATGAAAAAAACAAACAAAACAACAACAACAACAAAGTTATACATTTTATTTTCCCTTTTAGATTTTTGTTTTTCTTCTCCCATGTTTCGGAAGAGTAATATTGTCATAGAAAAATACTATATTACATAGAATAGAACTTTACACAATTTGAAATGAAAAATACACAATATCAACGCATACATTATTAACGGCCCAATCCGGAATCGCAATGCTTCGATGCCACATATCAACACATCTTCTGAAGTGATTTAATGTTAAAATAAAGTCTGAAAAACAAATGCAAAATGTTCCAGATAATTTATCAGACATTTAAAACAAAGATTGGAGAGACTCATGACCAACGGATCCTAAACGACACTTGTTAGTTTGGAAATGATGCAACAAGACATGATTTGCCCTCCGTAGGGTCTCAGCCAGTGAAGAGGCTTGTGTTCATGTTTAATGTAGTGGCATCAGCTGATCACAAGCTGAATTTATGTGGGAAAGCTGCTAACGTTTAGCAAACCAGATTATATGTTTAACTGTTAAGTGTAGTTGTCTAGCCAGTGAGCTAATGATTAGCTGCCTGTTAGTTAAGTGTAGTTTTTCTGGGTAGTAAGAAAAGCTAAATGACCAGAACTAACGACTGGCTAGTTAACAGATTTCGAGAAGTAAGCTAATTGTTACCTTAATGTGTTAATCTACCTAACCTTTTCCAGGCAGAAAGCTAATAGTTAGCTTGACTGGGTGCTAATGTTAGCTAGCTAACTGTATCTGGGTTGTAAGTTAAGCTAATGGTTAGCTGACAAGACATTATAGTTAGCTATTAACCATTACCTAGACAATAGGCTCACATTTGATTAACTAATACACTTTAGCTGTAGTTTTCTGGGTGGTACTGCACTTACTGGTAGAAAACATGCAAACTCAAATCAGCCTATCCGACCCAGTCAGATACAGAAGCCATGACTGAGTTCCTACTTCAATACACATCACATGCAACCGTCAGCTAGCAGCTGAGAACCTCCAATATGGCCACCGCTGGTTAAGAAAATGAAAGCCTCCTCTTTCCTCAAACAGAAATGCGTGATCTGATAGAAACAGTAAGCAGTGATCTCCCCCCATCACGTGTCTTCCACTGAAGACAATGAATGGATGACTGGCTGGCTTACATTGCACAATAATAACTCATGCAGAAGAAACCCTAACACGTGCTCCATGAATGCAACGCCTTCCACTTCCCCAGTGTGTGTTTCCCTCCTGGTCAGGGGATTTAAACTAGCATCCTCTTGGTCAGAAACTGGGTTCTTTTTCGCTTTAGATAAAGATGAAAGTATTTGAAGGCAGCTGCAGCTGATGTAATAAATGTCAGATTATGTAATGACTTGTCAAATGTAACGACGTCCTTTAACATGCTCGGGGCTCAATGATAATGTGTAATAAACGCAGTATACTGTCATTAAATCGTCAGCCTGACAATGCAACGTTTCTCGCCCTAAATTCAATAAATGAGTAACTTAAAAATGTGTAATATTCATTTAAAATGATTGCAACATCAGTCCTAGATTGTCACAGTAATTGGATGTTTTGTCAGAACATTTTCCACCACCTGACTGTAAATGTGTCATTTCTTACATTTTACAGAACTACATCATAAGGAATTCTTATATTTTCTTACAAACTTCAGTCTTTTGTTGCGCTTCCAGATTGGGCTTTAAACTGACATTTGACCCAGAAATGCATAGGGAGTATGGATGACCACACATACATACATACATACATAAAAACCAACAGAACATCTTGGAAGGCTTTTCTTAGCATTCTCTCTTTTTCTTTTGTTGCTTTACAAAACGTTTTTTTTTGGCCACTTGACATTGCGTAAAAAACACTCAGACAAGTTTGCTCCGTTGTACATGAAAATACTTACAGTGCATGGTATTAAACAGTGTGCTTTTTTTTTGTAGTAAGTGCTTGGAGAGAAGGTAATGTCTTTTTTTATTTTACTTTTGAAAGCGTCGTCTTTCTCCGGCTCGCTCACAGAAACTGAGTTCATTCTGTTTGTAGTCTCATCAGGGTTTTGTAAGGGAGTGAAGTAATATCACCACTGTACATTAAAATGTACACCACCTACTCTCTCTCTCTGATACACGCACACACACGCACGCACTCATACATGCTCAAAGGGAACACACAAATAAAAGGAAGATGTAAACACGTGTACAGTACAGCCAAACACACATACATGGGTGTTCTTAAAGAGGGCAGCAGGATTCTAACTGTTATATAACAACGTGAGGAAAGGGTGAGAGACGGAGTGAAAGAGCGAGACAGAGAGAACAGAGGTCGTAATTGTTCATGTTGAAAATGTTTCCATTAGGACAAAGGCTATTCTCCACCCCCTCTCTTTAACAGACACATTCTCACGTGTTATTCTCGTCTGTTGTATTTATTGTTTCTCACATATCTTTGCACTCACACCGTATTATTAGTCCTCTCTATTGTGCTTACATACATCAATACACACAGGAACAAACATAACAATGTTACCTTCCAACCTGTTTGCACTCTCTCACACACACACACACACACACACACTCTGCCAAGTGCAGTAGGAGGGGAGCGACAGCCAGTCTCATGTCTGTTAATCCACAGATAATTGAGGCAAAGAAAGTGTTGGCAGAAATGAGAGGAAATCATGACAACAGAAGGTGAAGGAAGTGGAAGGGATCTCTGCTCTTATCAAACCTGTGTGGTGGGAGAGGAGAGATGAGTCATTAAATGAAAGGTTTAGATTTCTTCTAGTTTTTCTTATAATTCCCATCAACGCCAGAGTTGCAAAGTGGGTGGAGCTCTTTTGGTTGCTGTGACGGTTTGGAACATTTAACAGTTGCGTTAGAAAACATCAGGGTTTTTGATTAATATAAAAAAAAATTGGTAACAATATTCTGTTACTTGTGCTGTTAACGTCTGGTGGAAGCTAAAGATCATACTGTTGAGAGAACTAATTATACAATCTGCAGCCTAAATCCATTCACTTCTGAATTCTCTGTCAGTTTTGGACTCAGCAGCTATGACGCTGTGTTTTGTTGTTTGTCACCTTTGACTGACTTATAGCAGCCAAGGATCATGGGTATTGTAGTATTAAGAGCTGTCTGCCATGCCTTTGAGACACACCCACTAACATAAGACATGTACTGACACTCATGTTCATGCACATCATAAACTCAATACAGCCAAACACACCGAGACAAACGTTAAGACAAACCCAGAACGACTCGCGCACAAGCTGCGTTGTTTCATGTCCGTGTGTTACCTGTGCATTATGGTCTGGTCTGTAAGAATGAGTGTGTGTGTGTGTGTGACACTTGTTCCTAGAGAAGCTTGGTAATTCACTTCAGTATCCTGACAGATGTTTGCAGAAGATGCTCTTAACTTTGTTCATGGTCTGCGTGCCGGTCGTTCCTACAAAGCCAAACAGCAGTAATATTATAGCATCCATGGTTGATCTATATACTGTCTGTAGACATCATGAGAAGGGTTAAACAGCTTTTAAACAAAGTAGTTGTCATATCTTGTTATAAATGAGACGTTAATAGTCTTATTTTGAAATAAGACTGCATCGTCTGAACCCTGTTGATGCGTATAGCAAAGAGAACGTCACTCGTTCACACTGGTGCACTAAATCCTGACATTTGGAGCGAGCCACCTTTCTATGTATCTGATCAAAGAATAAAAAACACTTGATACCAATAATGCTAAACATACGTACAGTATTAGGTACGTATATACTATATACGTATAGTATGCTTGTAAATTTTACAACTGTCCTATTTGAGCAGCAATATGTAATCTTATGAGCAAAAGGAGTGGAAAAGCATCATCGTTAAATCCCATCTAGCAGGAGAAAACTATTCTAGTTCTGCGTCATAAAGCAGTCAACCCACAACCTGCCCCAGTGGCTCACAGTGTAAAATATACTTTTAATGTAATATAACTGTCCTGGCAACCATGTGTCTACATGTACAGGGTACCAAATGTCTGATAAGTGCTACACACAATACCTGTAATGGTGTAAACAGGTGTTTATCGCTGACCCTCAGCCCTGATCATGAGCTCTGCTAGTTGAAATGCAGACATAGTAGGTACTGCTCTTTGACTTTGTAGGCCAGCAGCGAGCTGGGGTGAGATGAACCCATTGTTCTCAGACATCTGGCAACGTAGATGGGCAACTCTCCCAGCAAAAGCTCTCACAATGTTGTAGGAAGATGTTCTTCAGTTGGCAACACAGTTTTCTCCGGGGCATCTCCACGAGCACAGCCGCCCGAATGTGTTGCAGCAAAAGTGAATAAAACCCCTTCACGATGCTGTGTCATCCTCCCTTCGATGATTGGACAGTTTGGCAGTTGTGACGACATCATTGTCTTGACCTTGTAATGATGGCACAATTTTTTCTTTTCTTTTCCTATAATATCACTGTGCTGACCTTATAAAAGGTTTCCAATATAGAAGTTTGCCTTCATGTTACACCTGGAATAAGAGCTAAACTTGAACTTTCCAGAAAATCACTCTTGGGAGTTGCAATGGAGCAGCAGTATTTGAGCAGACCCTTAGCAGCAATACGGCCTTCTACGATGGCTACACCTGTACAGACCAGTCAGATACAACTCCCTTATAAACTGTTGGTTACATCTTCTACTGAATCTTTTAAGACTTTCTTAAAACAAATACAATCTGCAAACTGAGCAAGGTAGTTTGTCTCTTGACACTTTCACTTGAAATGTCCTAAAATTACTGACAATGTTGTGTAATAAGCATGGAGAGTTGGAAACTAGACGTATTCAGTCCAATAAGAATTGCTCGTCTGGTTTACGGCCCACTGAACATGTACAGTAGTGTTTTTCCCTGCAGGCCCCGCCCACGAGGTCCCGCTCGGCCCGTAGACTTTACATTGTGATGACGTCATGGAGTTTTAAATTGCTTTAAACATAAAACCTCCATGGATCAAAATTGTATTACAGAAAGAGACATAATTGACTTTGTTTGAAGTTTGAGGTGTCCTGTCAACCGTTTTACAGACGTCTCATTTTAAATAGTAGTTTAAGAGAAAAATGCTTTTTGGGCCTCGAGGGAATTTTCTGCTGGGCCACCGGGCACTATACAGGAAGCAAATGCTGTATCCAGGTCTTACTATCAATGGTAATAAGGCAGATCCCTCTGGTTCCATCAGCACTAATCATTTCTATTAAAACAGCTGAAATTACCTCACCCAAATTGCAGGTTTTTATTGATTTGTTTTAAGTAAAAAACAAGATTTAAAAGAGTCGGGATCCATTAAAATGGCAGGTTCAAGTGCCAAGTAAGAACACACTGTGAGGACTCCAAACTAGCTCTCAGGAGAGTCTCTGCTGGGGTTTCTGCACTGTGGCAGTGCTTCCATGGAGAAATGCCCTGTTTGACAGCAGTTCAACCCAGTGTGAATGGGAGGGGGCGACTGTATGGGCATGCATGTGTGTGTGTGTGTGTGTGTGTGTGTGTGTATTTGGGACAGTTCCAGTAGATCACTTGTTCTACAGTTGTAGTCTCCTGTCTGTGTGTTTATGTCTAGAGATTCATCAATCTGTCTTTTTTTGTGTGTGTGTGTGTGTGTGTGTGGGTTACAGGTCTAGCGGGTGATCTAAAGTGTTGTTATTGTCCTCCGGGTCGTCATTGGCCAGCGGGTTGCGGCTGATAACCAGCTCCAGCCTGTCTCCAGCCTCCGTGATCAGAGGCACCGCCAGGCAGCAGTCAAAGTCCCTCGTCCTCACGTGGTTCACCTGGACAAGCGGCAGAGAGACGCAGGCTGCTCTGGTAAATTGTGCTGCTACTGGTTTATTAGCTAGCTAACAAAGATTGAGACCAACTATTGCTTGAGGTTAAAGGATAATTCCTGCTTACAACTTGGATCTTTTTGTTGTTGTTGTTGTTTCGGCCTTCATTCCTATAATAATATGTTGTACAAAGTTAATTGCTGAGCTCTTGGAACACAGCAGCTTTGCTAAAAAAAAGGTTGAATTAAGAAAAACAGTTAGCCAGAACTACTTGGAAGAAATAAATTCACAAATTTCTTTGAAGAAATAAATGTTATCACTTTATAACCAATAGAAATGATGGTCAAATTACAATAAAAAAGACATAATACAACTTTTTTGTACAAAGTTCTCAATTTCAGGGGAATTTAAATAAGAATGTAAATAAGCTCATCATATTTATTATTTGATGTTTAATCATTTTGTGATCATGAATCACCAGACTCATGCTATCTTTGCTCTGCCGGCCTTCACACACACTGTTATTTGGTCCTACACTTATGTCTGTCCAGATATGGACATTAAACAGACCTCCTTATCATTACCTGCAGGATCCTGTCGTAGGGTCTGAGCCCGGCTCGGTCAGCTGGCCCGTCAGGTCGGATCATGTTGACGTAAACTCCTTTCTCCAAGAAGCCGTCCGACACACTGAAGCCAAAGTCGTCAATCTCTGGGTCCTTTACCACCGTTACCTACAGAAGACAAAGCAAGGTCTTGTTTTATTCAAGTTTAAACCTGAAGGGAGTAACGCATCCATCTATTTAAAAAACCTAAAAACCCTGTGTCGTCTTCGAGGGTCCAACAAACCGAACCCAAAAGGTTTGTTTCAGCATCGCCAGCCGTTAGTCTCAGAAGAAAAGGCTGCTTTTCCTCACAGACGCCAGCATTAACGTGCTCGACTGGTGTGTCAGGGCCCTTGAAGTGAATCTAAACTTAAGTTTCGATATTTAGCCACTTCTTGAGACATACCAAGACTTTGTATGAAATTCTCCTTTCGTCTTGAAATCTGACTGCATATCAGAACGGGTTGTGGGGTTTCTGCATTCTCTTTTCAAGAGAGGTTACAGGGAATGATATTAGCTGATAGCATGAAATCTTTGTGGTACAATGTTGTACTGTATTAGATACAGCGTGCAGGATTTACCCATACTGAAGCACGAGTACGAAGACCATCAGACTTGAATGTGTTTCTCATTCTGGTCCCGGGCTGAAGCTACAAGTTAGACCCAAACAGACCCTTGAATTAAGTCATTATTGTAAATCCACAGGGGGCTGAAAACATAATACTTTGTACTGTAAAAACTCCTAAATACACATTTTGATATGTTTTTAAAAATGTATATTTTTTAAAGCACTTTTTATGTACTTTTTATGTACTTTTCATAAAAGATTACGCTGCAGCCTGTTAGATTTCATTTAGACCCCAAAATTTGTAAAAATAGAGCCCAGGTTTAAAAATACCAGAGTTCCCCTTGAATAGAAAAGGTCCATTATTAATGTCATTAGTAACATCTGTACTTTCCCTGTGACAAATCAAAATATCTACAAAACTACTTATTTCCCTCCTTTTGTCTAAACAGTCACACGATGCATAAAAGGAAGGGAAACAGAAGACATTATGGTGGAGAGGCAACACGGACCCTGAACTCCTCAGAGAGAGCAGGGGGTGAGAGAACTTTCTGAAAACAGGCTCTAAATGCGCTTCCTCACTTTCTTGCAGGGAGGTAGATGAGGACATTGATGCTATTCTCATGCCTGCATATAGTATGGAGCTAGCGCCAGGAGGTGATCAGCATGGCTTACCGGAAAGACTGGAAGCGGGGAGAGGGGCATTTGAACAGTTGAACAATCTGTCTACCAACACCTCCTAAAGCTGACTAACTGACGTGGTATTTCATTTGTCTGTGCACAGATGGAGCCTGGCTAGCCGTTTCCCCGCGCTTCCAGTCTTTATGCTAAGCTAATCTCCTGCTGGCTCCAGCTCCATACTTTCCACAGACACGTGAACGGTATTGATCTTATTATCTTACTCTCAACAAGAAAGCAAGTAAACCATTTCTTTAAGCCGAGGTCAGGCTCTGCACTGAAACCTGCACAACACGACTCTCACACCACACGGTGTTTGATGTCATCAGCCCAGTGATTGAAATGTGTGCTCAACCCTTTACCGAACACAAGTCTCTAAATTATTTTGGATGTAATTTACATTTGTTCTTAGTGTTTACACTATACTCATGTCCTCACTTTAAGTAACCCTGTCCTTTACTCCAGGTTGTGGCCCCGGAGTCTTCAGACAGAGGTTTAAACTCACTTTGTGCAGCTCCAGAGGCGTTGGGGACAGAATCCCCTGCATCTCCTCCTTGATCCGACGAGACTCCCACGTCCTCTCTGACACTCTCAATGAGGCCTTGGGTTTGGGCTCGTGATGCATGAGAGGAGACTGGTTATCTTGGTGGATGTGGGCCCCCTGGTGCAGGTGGGCCTCATGGTTGAAGAGGACCTCCTGGTGCAGGTGGGCTTCTGGGTGGGATGAAAGGGTTGGTTTTTTAAATAAGACTAAAACTGTATTTTTAACAAGGGTTAAATACTAAGGGTTAACCCTAACCCTTGTATATCCATAGCAACATGCCTTAATGTACACTTAGTTTATTTCTTTTGATTAGCAAGACTTTACATTCAAGACTTTGGAGCTACGTTTTTCCTTTTGTCAGTCCTTTTTTATGAGCTTTGAATTACCTTGGTGGAGCTGGGCCTCTTCATGCAGGTGGGCCTCCTCGTGCAGATGGACACCCTGGTGGAGGTGTGTACCCTGGTGGAGCAGGTTTCCCTGGTGCAGGAGAGAATTTCTCCGCAATGGGCTCATCCTGGATTGGCTCAGCATGGGCTCACCTAGAGGCTTGTTGACACCATCTACACCCAGACTGATGGCGGTTCCTGTCATGATGGATGCCTGCACAAACCAAAACACACACGCTAACATGACTGTTTACAGTAGGTATGTGTGTTTTTATATATCTGCAAAAAAATGATATAAAGATATGTGCATAGCTTAACATCACAAAGTAAATGAAGGAATGTAAACGGTTACTGTGGGGAATACAATTAAAGCATGAAATAGGTCATGTTGGATGCTATTGCTAACATGCCATTGTAACAGGTCATTCGTTTGTAACGTTGGGGTTCAACCACTTTTTGGTATGATGCTAATTCTAATAATTAAGTCAGAGGTGGATGCTAACATGCTAACTGACCTCTATCTCTCGGAGTAGTTCTGATTGGCCGCAGGTCTCCAGATCCTCAAGAGCCTGACACCAGAAACTGTCCTCCGGGTCCAGCAGAATCCCGTCCGGTTGTTGGCCAATAAATCTGTCACAAACACAAAGAAAAACATCAGAATCGAAGCCTTTAAAGACGACAAACACACATGACTGGATGGACACTTGTTGGGCTGAATCTTGGCCATGACGTGTATATTATGTTTTTATCTACAACGTGAAACTTTTATGTACATGAAAACAGTAACCTGACCAATGAAGAGTCACTGTAATGTGAACAAATGTGTACTGCAGTCTGCACATCAAAGCAGGAATTCCTGTATGTATTAGATATATCAGCGATGGGGGGGGGGCAGCATCATCAACAAAGCTGCTCAGTACAGGACAAGGCTA
Source organism: Nannoperca obscura (assembly GCA_036024295.1). Classification (NCBI taxonomy): domain Eukaryota; kingdom Metazoa; phylum Chordata; class Actinopteri; order Centrarchiformes; family Percichthyidae; genus Nannoperca; species Nannoperca obscura. The sequence continues at coordinate 26,053 of JAVQJL010019116.1, read as the reverse complement.
TTCGTTCTGGTTAAATCCAACATGAGTAATCTTTTAACACTGAATGTCCTTGACTGACAAGATTAATTCACTTTCACTACACAGCTGATTCTTTTTTTCTCGCCACCCCCATTAAGTGTTATATAACCCCAGTGAATGTTGTGATCCTCACAAGGCTTAACCTCCTGACTCACCACTACACACACATACTCATGACTCAAACCTCCACACTGAAAGTCCCACTTTATCACAAACTCTTGGTGCTGATAGTGTAACCTTCTGTTTCAGAGTTAGAAAGATATACAATTCCTCAATCCATAACTGATTGAAATAAATAATCACATACAGCTTTTGTTTCTGAACATTAGTCGGACAAAACAAGCAATTTGAAGACCTCAACTTGGGCTCTGAGCATATATTCTATAAGACAGACAATATATATTATTTGATTATAAAATAATTATTAGTTTCACTACACAGATTTTTGGACAGTGACGCATCTACATTGTTTTGGCTCGGTAATGAATGATCTGATATTAAGATTTAATGGTGTTTTAAAGTGGTGACATTAATACCTGATGAACACTGTAGGAATGCAAACAATGTCTGGACAATGTTAATTACTAAAACATCGTAAAGTATGTCAGATCAAACTTTTTATTATTTTAACGGCATGGAATGAAATAACTGAATGACCAGTGGTTTTGTATGTTGTAGCATGTATGTCTGCATTTTCAGATTTCCATGCAGTACAATAAAGAATGGAAACAAAGGGCTGCTGGGATTGGACAAAACAATTTAAAATTGTAAAGCATGCATTCAGTATAAAACATAAACATATCCATGATTTGAAATTAAAAAGTTCAGTCCCACCCGGGTGGTTTGTCCCAGTCATCCTCGCTGAAGCCTCCGTCGCTGAAGGGGTAGTTCTTCCGGCGTCCAGGAGGAGGCGTGGTGCTGCGCTGCTGCTTGGCACTACGCCACTCATGGGGGTGGAGGGCGATACCAGCTGCCTGGTGGCTGTATGTACCTGCAGGAGAAGGGAAGGAACGAGATCAAGAGCTCAGATTGACCCAGTGTAAATAGAACCATTTGGATTTTTCTTCTCAACGAGACAGAAACTGTGCGACCAGATTGTGGAAAACGCTACTAAAAGTATTTGGAAACACACGTAGACGACAAAAATAGTCCACACCTAGGTGGAAATAGGAAACTCTTTGGGGTCAGAATTGATAGAGAGCATCCACATCTTTCATTTCTCAGTCTAGTTTGGACACCTGACTTTATTAAATAGAAACAAGCTGACCAAGATTTATTAGGACAGCTGGGAAGATAGCAGGCCACAAAAAAGCCATTAGATGACCTTTAGAGCGTAGCTGCACACAGGAAAGACCTGTCAATCATCAATGAGTCCGAGTTGCTCCCCTCAGGGTGACACTACAGGAACCCCCTGGCCAGGAGAGACATCTACAAGGGTTCTTTATCTGGCTGTACACGCTGGCCTTTCACCATTTACATATGTTAACCCAGAGCTTACCCTGGCTGCCATAGCCGGCGTCCATCCCTGAGCCATCCCATGACTCCATGGCAGAGTCGACGCTGGGTATGGTCGTGGAGTAAAGCTCTGACAGCTTATTGGTCTGCTGGCTGTCCGTCAAATCATCCTCCTCAGGGTCACTGAGCTCGTTCTCTGTCGTGTCCTCTACCTCCGCTGCCTTCCTCTCCTCCACATCTTGGAGAGAAAAACGTTGGAATGAGCAATAAAATGAGCATCAAACAATACGGCTGTTTTTAGACGGGGTCGGTCGTCTCTGCCAACCTCTTAAATACAAAGATTCACGAGAGGCAAAGGACAACACATACTGAAGGAGCCTACGAGATGTGTGATGCACAGGTACCATCGACAGACTTCATACTCACTGTCCAGCTGTTTCTTTATCTTGAGGGTGACCGTCTCTCCAGCCATCTGCAGCAGGTGGATCGCTTCACTCAGGGGCTTGCCTTTTAGACTGACGCTGTTGATAGCCAGGATCCGATCACCTACGTGAATAGCCCCTGTCCTGGACACACATGAACACGTACGCGCACACACACACACACACACACACACACACAGGTAAGAGGGCGCACGCAAGGGCACACAAAGTAACCTACAATACAGTACACAGGAAAAGATTACTATAAGACATGAAGGTCAGGATAAGACAAAGTTAAAGATCCTCTTGAGACATGTATCCAAATAGCTTGAAGCAACAATGTGTGGCTGATATGTTTCGTAGAAAAATAAAATAATTCCACATTAAAATCCTTAAAAAAAGCATCTACTAGGACACAAGATGTCTACTACGTCACTGTAAAGTCCATTCTGAGAGTTTGAGCACCGGCAGCCTCATGTTTCCACATCACACGTTGAATACTAAACCAGGATTGGCTTCCACACTATTTGTATTGTCACAAATCATGCTCGTAGGCCCCGCCCCTTACAAATCTGCTTTTTAAATGAGCTGATAGAAACCTTCCACTTTCAGCAGATGTAAAACATCCTCCTAGTGTCAAACTCTGCAGATACCTCATTCTGAAAATTCTGAAAAATCAAAGCACTCAAAGACGAACCGGGTCGGCGTGAACATTTTCCACGAGTCACGCAGATGCAGTGATGTTGGTCTTATCCGTATTCTGCACTTTCTTCTGTGTCAAGCTGAGCCAAGTTTATTTATAGGCTGCTTTTAGCCAACAGATCTGAGGCAAAGTGCTTTATCGACAACCGTTTAGGACAGGAAATAGAACAATTACATCACAAACTCCAAGAAATGGGGTCGCAGAGAGAGTGAGTGTGTGTGCGTGTGTGTGGGGAAGGCTGGCAGGGTAAGCAGTAGGCTGCCATGCCTGAGTGTGTTTTGGTGGAATAACACGTGAGCCGGTTATAAAAGCTGACATTTGACTGTGAAATAAGTGTTGTGTGGCGATGTGGATATAAGCTGAATTCACTAGTGGATGATTATGACTCCATTATGTCATCTTCTGTTCAGTCTCGTTGCTGTGGACACGAGCAGCTATCCCATCTCTCCACCGCATCATGTTTCTCATTATCTCATCTGTTATCACTATCACTCTGTGCTGCTGGTGGGGAATCCCTTTCTTTATTGCCCAAAGCATCTCCTAATGAGGTTTGTTCCCCACCGACAGAGAGGACTCAATAAGGCCGCATAAACTGTTTTTATCATCTGTCTCGGTAGGGTTTAAGTTGTCTGCATGTGTTGCCATGTTAACACAGAACCCAAAAGATTATATCCATTTTATTAATCTTCATATTGATCTTGAGCGCAGAAGATAATGATTACTCCATCCAGAAGAAGCTGTTTTTAATGCGATTGGTCGTTTCGAACTATGTTGTTTCTGAATAAGCTACTGCTCTCGAGGGACAAAAGATCAACAGTCATGACCTTTGCCACCAAAGGGGAAACATACTCAACCGCCCCCCCAAAAAAAAGACAAATGATGGAGGGTGAACCTCAACAGAAGCTACTCAGGACCCAGAACATCAAGGTGCAGTTAGGAGCGCTCACAGATATACCGCACCGTAGGAAGAACTTATATACTTCAAAGTGAACAGTCTGCTGGTGACGGCATATAGGATGCAGTACATAGTGACATAGTGAGTATGTAGTATTCAGTATGTAGCAGGCAGGACGTTAGTATGCGATTTCAAACACAGTTTAATTAATTCACTTTAATTCTGTGGCCCTTCATTTAACCAAGAACTAATCAATACATACATAATTCATTATAGCAGTATAGTTTACCTAAAAACGCCTTGGAGACATTTTTCACAGAACTCAACACAACATTTTTTCAGAGATGTAAATAGATCCATTCATCCATCCACCACCACCTAGACACAGTGGAACATGATACTGTGGACAGGTGGGACAACGGCCATCGCACATTTCCACAGATGCAAACCTGTGACCCAAAATAGATGACCTGGGGTTTCCAGCAATCACACGTGTCCACTGTTAATTTCCCTAACCACACTCAATTTCAATCAGTCAATAAAGTATTTATCCAATCACATCACTTATCATAAAATAAAATGTTGAAACAGTGACCTAGTATAGATTAAGTTATATTTGATGCTGACTGTAGACATGTATACAAAACTTTGAGTGCCATGTCTTAAGTGTTTTTACACAAATGTACAAATCTACGTAGCAGAACTAGGTTTCCATGCCGTGGGACAGAGTGTTCCTACAGTGCAGTGAGCTGAGCTGCCCCACAAACAACAAAGTGTACACCCACATGATATCTCTTGTAACATCACAGTGCTGCAGGAGTTGTGCCCTGTTGTGCAGGCTCAGACGGTCACACTCATGCTGGTTCATCATCACTATTTATGGTACACAAAGTGTGTTTTGGAGTGAAATTGTTTGCCTGTTTGATGCTGTGAATGCCGAGGTGCACAATTACACAAGGCACATTCTGTGATTTTCACAGCGTGAAATGTGTGTGTTGTCACTTCCACGCTCGTGCAGCCACTGATTATAACACGACTCCACAGTTCTGCAGGTCAAAAACTTCACACTGTACCTTTAAGAAGCACCCGACCAAACTGACCATAGTGCTCACACAGCTGGTGAAAAAAAACATTGTCTTAGTTGTAGTTTAGTGTTCAATTTTATTTTGGACTATGTTTGTATGTTGATACTGAAGCAAAATATTTAAATATGTGAACAATCCAGAAGTCTGCAGCTGCAGTGCACTTCCTGATGCTTCACAAGTTAAACTGGTAACTAGATTTCCATGAAGAGATGATTTGTGAGAATTGTGTGTGTGTGTGTGTGTGTGCGAGCATGTACCTCTCAGCCAGGCCTCTCTTGGTTAGGCCGGATATAGTGATGGGGTCAAATGGCTCTTCGGTACCTGAGATGGTGATACCCAGAGGGCCTCCGTACCGCTTCAGCTCCACTGTGTAGATGATGCTGCCTGACGTCTCCTGTTCATCTGACACACACACACACACACACACACACACACACACACACACACACACACACACACACACGTTATTCTAATGTTTCAGTTCCAAGGAGTAGCTGATACTGCCTGACGTACGTTGCTCGACTGACACACGCATACGAAAACACTTGAGTTTACCAAGTGATCCTGCGTCTTGTTACCTGATCATTTAAAATGCACACACACACAAACACACACATATTTAACTCCAGAAATAGGTCAAAACTCTCCTCAAGACAACACTGCTGAGGAAAGACACAGTTTCCATGGTAACCGGGGAGAAGACTGCCTTGTCATCATGTAGCATGAACACAATCTCTGTATCTGTGTGTGTGTGTGCATGTGATTGTACCCTCTGAGTCATAATCTGCCATGATTACACAATCCCTCCCTGCGTGTGTGCGTTCATTTCACATCACATCAAAACACAGTGGAACAGGCCGACATCTCATTGCAACAACTCTGATTCAGTTCATTTGATTAACCCGTCCAAATCCAAGATGGCAGCTGTAAAACCGAGAACAAGTGGCCAAGCACAAGGGTCCTTTGCTGGATAAGGAGTCAGGAAATCAAGGATGCCACACGTTGTTCATGGTACACGATGAGACCACTACATCAGCAGGATCCGCTTTTCCTGCACATTTTTTTACTATATCCCAGATATTCATTTGTTCTTTATGCTTTGTTGTAAAATAACTTATTGTTTCAGCCTGATTTAATTGTTCACTTTTCCATTCATTTCTGTTTCCCCACTAGGATCAACACAGATGCATCTTGCAGTATCTTAGATGACCATTTTAAAGCTGCAGCAGGAGTCCATGAGTTGTGGACAACAGCACCCCCTGCTGGCCAAACACGTTTCCTTAAACTGATGCACGCTGGACTGATGAGCATCCTTTAATCAAGTAAAACAAAGACTTCTGTTCAGTGTAGTGATGCATCCCTCACATCACCTCACTGACCCACCAGAGACAGACTCAGCTCTGCCATACGTGCATATGTCCACATATACCTGAGTTGTCTTCGTCTTTGCGTATCTTTAGTTTGACCAGCTCCTCACACTGCTGCAGGATCTGCTCGGCATCGTCTCTGGAACAGTTCTCCAGTCGGATGTTGTCGATGGCCAACAGCTTGTCACCAGGCTCCAGTGTCCCTGTTCTGCAGGGGAGACAGAGGCACAGAGGTGTGACCAGATGGGATCAGTTCCGTCAGGATTCTGCCAAACTGTTCTCACAGAACCCACACTTTATTTAACAGGCTGGAACCTAAACACCAAGACTAACATCTATCTCTGCATGAGGCCGTGCTTGTAATTAACAAGTTTTATGAGAATGAATTAGTAATTTATTAAGTATTGTGAATTTTGATGTAAATAACGTATGACACATTCTTGGTTATAATGCAGTACGCTCTGTAATATACCTGTGGGCCATGCTGCCCTTCTTGATGTCAGAAATGATGAGGGGCTCTCCTGGCTTCTTACTGGCTGTGGACGGAGATGACATCACAGTAAGCGGCAGCAGCAACAACAGAATAAGTAAGTGTAAATGCTGTCAAATAGAGTTACTTATACTACTAATAACAATAATGATAATACAAACAAAAATAGGAATTGTAACAGTAACATGACATTAACAATAAAGCTACATTATTATTATTACATTATCAAGTTTAATTCGTTTGAGATCAAATAAAAAAATAAAGCTGCACTCATCACAAGTGAAATTCTAACAGTGTAAGATAAGGCTGAACATCTCGATAGCTTTGGAAAAAGGAATGATAATTGATATATTGAATACTCTCTTATGAGGAGAAAAACGTTCAGCTTCCATTCACAAGATGGCGCCATTGCACCATCCTCTATTTGTAAAGTGGCATTAAAGAGTAAAACTGTCAGGTGTCAGACACGGATCAACTCTTATCCACTAATGTCATTTTCATTTTGATGTATACAAAAACTATCCATACACGAGGGGCCTTGTGTAGAGAATTCTCTGAATTGGGCATTTATACATTTACACTGGCCTTTATTTAACAAAGGGAGGTTAGATCATTCCTGAGCAACCTCCAGTCTGAAGATTCTGTTCATAAAAACGCCTTTCAGTCTTTGTAATACTGACGTATTCGTCTTTACTCCAAATATTTAAAAATGTGGCAGCTTCAGCAGCAGAAATATTAGAGTATACGTACTAAAGTATAAATGCATTCCAGACTAACAATAATTAAATTCAGTACTTAATGTGGGTAACTGACTGAAGTGAGTGTTGATCAGCGTCTGGACAGCAGCACCAAAGCTTTCCAGTGACGCATGTGATTACTGACCAACACTCATCACAACTGGAAGCACAAATCATTCCAGACTGGAGCCCCCGTGTTTAAAATACATTATTATTTATAATACATCATCCAAACACAGTAATGTGGACACCCGGACATTACAGCCCTATGTGATTGATGGTGGGCGATTAAGGCCTGACTCGTGATGGTGTCTGAGCAGGACAAGTTCTTCCACCCCAAACTGTGAAAATGAATTTCTTTATGCACCTGGCTTTGCACACTCATGTCAAAAAAAAATAAGACAGAGACAAGTACAAGTGTCATTGTATTCTGTAGCATTATGATTTCTAACTAAGCGGCCAAGAGCCAAAAAAAAAAAAGAAAAACTGGCTGTCCACATACTTTTGTCCATGTGGTAAAAGGCCTGTGAGTGTGTGGCCTGGTTTCTGTACGACTTTATAAACATTGCTGAAGTTTAGAGCCAAGCTTTCCTGCAGGCTACAGCTGCCCTGAGACACACGTGTGTGACTGTGTGTTTGAAGAAGTGCAGGGTGGTCTCGTGGCGTTTACACATTCTGCCAGCCAAACCTTCAAAACACAAAATAGATCATATGACAAATGTTTGGTGTGTGTGTGTGTGTGTGTGTGTGTGTGCAGTGCTACCACTGATGGTGAGCCCCAGTTCCACGCCTCTTTTCTTCGGCAGTTTGACGTGGAAAGTACCACTGCTAGGCACCACTGACTCTGCGACACAAACACATGCAGAAAAGCCATGAACATAAAAAAGCAGCAAATAAGTCTTTTCATCCCGCTTAACATTAGTAATTACAAGACGTTTAGCTCTTGCTCTCATCTCCCCTGAATTGCTCTTCTCCGGGGCAAACAGCGACTTCAAACCCTCACTGTTTGCATGCATGGCTCATCATACTAATCCCACCAGTAAAACAATCACTTAAGACTTTTTAACAAACCATTTGGATCAGCGCTTCACTTCAGAACCCTTCACACTCACCTAGAAGCTCTCATCATTCCCTGACACGGCAAACACGAGAGTCGAGTTCATTTCTTTCCTCGAGAGCTCAGCGAGAAAAGAATCTGAACAGTGTCACAAATTTGGCAATGAACATCAATTAGATCACTCAGATTTCCTAGTGTATCAAAGGGATTTCATTTCATGAACAACAACAGCTACAAAAAGTGGACGACAGGATTCAAGAGTAAAAGTCTAAAATATTACACATGGGAATTGGCTGCATTAACTTTAATGGTAGGGTGAGAAAACATTCTAATTTCTCTCTGTTTATAGGATAAATGCTAATTTCATAATTACTTCGGGCTATGTGAAACCCACTAAATTATGCAACATTAAGAAAGGAAACATTAAAACAGTGGAACACATGGTTGCAGAAAGCTACACAGCTCAATTCAAACCTCTTATAATGTGACCACAATGAAAAGATTTTGATTTCAGTATTTTAGAGACCAAATACAGGAGTTTGTATAGATTTTACAGGAGTTCATTAATGTGTGTTGTTTCAGTAAACTGTTAAAGTTTTCAGTATCTCAAAGTAAAGTTGTTGATCATTAAAAAGCTGATGTAATACGAGACTGAAAATGTTCTGTGTTGTAAAACTAGTGTCCTTTGAAGGATGGATGTACATTGATTTCTAAACTACATACCCTATTGTGAAAAACGTTTTTCAATTTATTTTGTAGTGCACATGGCTCGTTCAAGTTTTCTCTTAGAAAAATCATCCAAAAGTTAAAAAGTAAAAGTGGTGGAGAAAGCAGACAGATCCCACCCACTAAACAACATGAATGTTAGCGATCAGCAGGTTCACTTCAAAACAAATTAACAACAAAAATCAATTTTAGGTGCAAGAAAAACCCAACTTGGACTGATTAAACCTGTGTCCCGTGTGTGAGCTCTTCTTCAACACAGAAAGCAGAGCAGACAGTAACACACAGCTCTGAAGCTGTAGGGTATCACTGAGGTAGTTACGCTTCCATGGGGTTAAAAGCAAGTTGAAGGGGCCATGAAGAGCTGGAATTATTCTGTCCACTAGACTTCTCTCAGCGGCTGAGTTTAACCAGCTTTTTGTATAGTCTCAAATCAAACTGCTAAATGCTTTCTCATAAAGAACGCAGTGTTAAACAGTTGAGCAAAGAAGTGCAGCAACCTTCAAAGGGTGTCTGACACAGTTTACAGCATCATATAGTTGATATGAGCTAACATAAAGTCCGACTCAATGGTAAAACGCATGACAGGAGTCAGAATGTGCTAAACTTTTAGTTAACATCACAAACCCGCCACGTCGAACTCGATCTCCAGTGTGACCTTGTTGGTCAGCGCCGCGTCTCGGAGGAGCTGATTGGCCTCCTCCAGCGTTCCATCTTCTGTGGGGATCCCGTTGATTGACAGGAGGCGGTCTCCAACCTGCAGCAGGCCGCACCTACAAAAGAAGTTACCATGGCGATTGGATATTTACTTATATTAACTGATATTAACTGTATCTTACAGTTTCAGTGCTTTGAAGCCTGAACCCACACTATATATTAATATAATATCCGATGGTTAACTTACAATGCTCTTGTGGGAAATGTTTCTTACATTTTATAAGTGGATTTTTACTTATGTAAATTTTAATTTATGTCTTCTTACCTCTGTAATGTAACCGTAGCCTAGTTTGAACATAATTTCTAACTTGACATTTTAACGACTGCACCAGCTGAAATAGTTCCAACGTAGGCAGAAGTCTTACACATATCCATTAGTAGGTGTCCCCTGTTAAATAGTGCTTGGTGTGGCGCATCGTTTTGAAAGGTGGGATTAACTTGGAGGATGAGGAGGAGCAAATTATGCCAACGGTTTTCTGTTTTCACTGTAGGCTACCATTACGTGTTTACGTGTGCATTACTCCGTGTTTCACCATGCAGTGGAACTGTTGCTATTTTGCACTAGCTTTAGATTAAGGTTGTATTTATCAACTAGTCCTAGTTTATGTAGCTTTCTGTGGTTGTTTTTGGATTAACGTTAGCTATTTTTAGCCGTTAGCCTCTTGACTATTTTGCAGCAAAGTGCTCAAAGACAATTGGGCACGAGAGACAACATGATATTAGCCACAGGAAGTGAAAACATCATTTTCTGCTACAGTATTTTGGTCAGTGTGGACTCCGTGGTGCAACCAAACATCATTTTTCACGTTATAATGTATTGCTTAGTGTGGACGTTAACTTTAGAGAGAGCTTACTGGTACAACGAGCAGCTGAAACAAAACCCGGACGTTCTGCTTTTAGTCTGGTTCTCCAAAGGCAGAGTATGAGGTTCTTTTCTGGTTGGAGTGTGTTCAGTTTTGGGCCTTTGAGTTAATCATCTTTAAAACACTTTATGCTTTTTTAATGGGAATGATATCCATAAAGGTAGAGGTTCAGCAAAAACGAGTACTGTCAGGGTTTATGAAGCCATTAACGAAGGGGTTCCATAAGGAACCCTCTGAGGTTCTCCAGTTATTTCAATCTGAATGACCCATAAAGGTTCCTCAAACTAGAGTGAGATGAAGGTTTCCAAAAACATCCAGACACGAGCCTCAGGTTCTACCTCATTTACACACCCTGCCATTTTCTATCTCCTGAAGTAAAACATGATCGTGTAGCTATTTTCATTTGCCTATTTAGATACGATTACCTCCAGGGTTTAAATGCTCTCAAAGGGGAAAGAAAAAGTCAAGCACATCGGTGTACTAATCGTCAGCAGCCCCCTACCTGTGATGTTTTTTCCTTTAATTCGTTTTACATACACGAGTGACACGAGCGGCTTCAGACTCCCCGCTGTTCTACGTATCACATTATCTTTAGCTACTATTTTAGATTTCTGTTTCCAAAACATGGAGCACTTAGAAACCCCCAAACCTGGCTCCTCGCTACATAAATCTGTGCCGGAGTGAAAGTAAAGCACATTAGCGCTGACTATTAAAGTAATGAATAATGTTAATACCATTTCTTGGCAAAACAACACAAACAGGTATATTGCGAGAGTCATTCTGTGTTTTTAGATACTGGCAGGTGAATTCAGGGATTTTGGAAGCGAAGTGCCTCATATTTTATTTGGAAATGTCACTCAGCTACACAACCCACTAGTAGTGACAAACCCTGCGTAAACACACTCAGAATCAGCAGACACACAATAACAGTATACTGTTCTCACAAGTTCTTCTTTTAAGGCCAGACTGAAGGATTATAGCACGAGAAAGTGGACAATGTGATTCTAACTGCGGCAACCATTTGTTTTTTTGTATGGCTTAAGGGTCAAAGGTCATGACTGTGGTTTAGAATTAGTGCACTGAAGCAAAACTCTGAACGAGGGCCATATTATTAAATGCTATGAAATGATTATAGTGGCTCTGCAGCAGGGAGACTTCTGACAGGAGAAAATGAAGATGAAGCGATTTGTCTCACTTTAGCCAGACCTCTCCTTCATGCAGTCACTGCCCTCTGGATCTTCACTTGTCTGAATGTGACACACACAAATACACAGTTGATGTATCCTCCATTAAGCCATGAGTGGGTGACCCGTATTAATATACAGTCAGTCATCTTCATTAAGATCCACTGAGGATTTAATGCCCCGTCTCATTTTCCCAAAACCGGTTAATATCTCTCTCCACTTCGTTCCTCTGTTTCTCCATTCTTAAACTCACTTCTCTCTTTCATGTCTTACTCTCATTCCTCTCATCTTAGTGTCTTTGCTCTTTATTCATCTTGCAAGGTGTTTATATTAGATATAGTCCATAATCAAGCCTTATTTTACAGTTTGTACAATACTAAACGTAACAAGCCAACAAACTGTATATAAAGGATTGGTTTGATTACTGGTTGTATTTTACTACCTTGGTGTTGCAGAGAACTGTGTGTCGTATATCTACTACCCATCAGTACTGAGTCTGACAAAGTGCAAACCTTCAAAGCAATATATTACACTGGTAATGAGTAGCATTGGGTTTTCTGAGGACGCTGTTTAAAATGAATTTATTAATTAGTTATAAGATTTATAGAAAAACTTCCAGCAGCACTAATGCAGGATAATTGCAGGTTAAAACCTTAACAGAGGAAGTCCTCGCTGGTCACCATGACCCAAGACTCCTGGTTTTAAACGGTACAAGTTGTGGTTGCGTGTAATTCATGTTAGTGTGAAGGGGTTTATTTTTTTATTTTGTTTCACCCTGTGAAGCACGAAGGAAGGTACTTATTGATTCCTCCGGCGTGGGCGAGGGGAAGCTAGCTAATTAGTGTTGTTAGCGGGGGCGCTAATGGAGAATGGAGTGTGGCCTCGGGGTTCAGAAACACACCCAGCACTTAGAGAAGCTGTTAATACAACGGGAACATCAATCAGAATACACACAAATACACAATGCAGACAACGGAGAAGTCGTACAGAGAGACTTAAATGCAGCTGTGAACACATGCAGGAATTAAAGAGCAACAGAGGATTGTGAACACACGATATTTGGAAAAGCCCACCTACGTTCATGTACATACAGTAAATGCTTATAAAATGTTCATCCATAACAGAGCTGTTAATACACAGCCAGCATCAGTGTCACGCAGCCCCCACATACAAACACTAGGACATACATACACACAGGATAGCTATGTAAAGCTGTTAATGTAGCATTAAAGTCAGCATGTGTACACACACACACACACACACACACACACACACACACACGACTACATCAGTGAGAGTTTAGGTTGTGTGATTTTAATATTATTAATAATCTTTGTAATTCAATAAGACAAGTCTTTATACTTTGACTCTATAGGATGTATTTGACAGTTGTACTTATGACCAGCCTTTAAGTATAAATAACATGTAAAAAGAATAGCCTGATAAAATATGACGCTAACTTTGAATGTAAGCTACCCAAGTGTACCCAACGCTCCAGTGTGATCAAGATGTTAACTCTTTAATTAAACAACTTCAGAATCTTTTACTTTTCATAGTATTTTATACCCCTTTTATTACTTCTTTAAACTTAGTTAGTCTAATAAATAATATATCTTTCATATGCTGAGTGAGTGGTGTTGAACAGTTTGTGAAAAAAATATGAGTCCAATTTAAAACACAAACCATTTAAAATCTTTATTGGTGAAGAACACAAAGGTGTCAAACAATGTTGAATCATGCGTGGACGTGTGTGCGCTCACCTCTCTGCAAAGCTGTCGGGCTCTATGAATCGGATAAGTGGGGGTGCAGACAGCGTTTCGGTGGCAAATATTCCTCCCTGCAGCTGGACACCGAAGCCGTTGAGCGGGTCGCCTGTTAGGACGACCTCACTGGTCTCTACGTGAACTACCTGACCACCCGGACCCACTGAACTGGATGCCAGGGACACTAAACACACGCAGATACACACGCAAGATTGACTTTTGGATTATTCATTTCCCTTCAGAAAAAGGACAATTTTACACACAGACAGACACACGGAGCTTACAGGAGCTTTTGTGCTCTTTCTTCCTCTGCCGTCGTTTGAGCAACGAGTTTCGTGGACTCATGGGAACTGTTGGCCTGGGCAGGGTGCTGGAGCTCTGGCTACTGGGGCCCGATGTAGTCGTAGAGCCGGGAGAGAAACTGGCCGATACCAGAGCTGCAAACAGGAGAGGAAAAAGAAGCATGATCTCCATTGTTCCCTTATTGCAATACATGGACAAACATAGGCTTTGAAGAATGAATGAAGAAAGCTTATGTTCTTACACTTGCAGTAGTCAAGGCTGTTGATGGTGTTATTATTTGAGGCGGTCCACGACTTGTTGAGGGTGGAGCTTGTGTTGCAGAGGGTGGAGTTTTGAGGGTGACAGTAGTTCACACAGGGGTCCCAGGAGTGGGGGTGGTCTGACTTCTGAACCTTCACTGGAACACACACACACACACACAAATGATTGTTACTTGAGAGGACAGTGTTGTTCGACTTCCATGAATTCCCTAGAAGCTTACCCTAGCCCTTAATATGTGTAACCCATGGTAACCATAACTTTAAAAAGGTGCTCTGTGGAGACTTTTTGGAAACAAATAAAACATCCTTTATGTTTCTCACCAGAACGTTGTGTTAATTCTTGAGGTCTACCAAACGGCAGAGCCAGTTGTGCACTGCGTTTGTGGATTGTTTGCATCCATGTTTGCAAGCGTGCAGGCTTCATCATCCTTGGTCTGTGCCTTACTGCCACCAACTGCTGATCAGTGGAATAGTCTGACTTCAGTATTAATCATAATGTGCTAATTAGTGAGCTTTAGGAGGTACAGATAGCCACCTTTTGTTACCTTTATACAGAGCTAGGCTAGCCCATAATTGACGCATGGTATCACAGAGCTAGGAATGACGTGGATAGAAATATAACAAACACACCTGCCAGTGCGTTCCAAAAAAATACCACTGGGAATCGGTACTTCACTATCATATGGAATTATCTCCTTCCATCTCTATGCACAGTGGCTACAAAATGCAAACCTGATTAATAAAACAGAAATGCTGGTGGACTGCGCCATCTATTAAAAGTCACTTTCCCTCAGATGTCGGGGAGAGAAAACCTCTTCTGGGGAAACTCCCACAGAGAATCAGCATACGATCAAGGCTCAAGTCTGACAACCTACACAGCTTCATGTGTAATTCCTCACTACACACACTTATCTCAGCTCTGAAGCTGATCCTAAGCTGGCCCGTGCTGCCACATCCATCCAACAGAGCTTTTGTTTCCTCGACATGTGAGTCATCTTATCTAAACCGCTCTGTTGGCGGGAGGTCTGAGGAGCATAAGTCCTGGACGGCTTCGGGGTGAGATCTGAGAAATGTGGCAACGTTTTCCTGTCTAATCCTCCCTGAGTAAAAATAAAGTCATTAGGCCGAGTGAAACACTGCAGAGACAGATCTGCTGATAGGAAATGCAGTCACACAGAGAGATGCACACAGACAGGACACGCTCAGGAAAGACACTGCACATACATGCATGTGTTCACTCACACACCTTCCATACATCAGATCTATACTGCAGCCACACACACAACTGCAAAACCTTTAATCAGTGTCTATTAATAAAGCAGCGACAGGCTGGCCGCAAGGTCTCCTGCAAGGCCATCAGTATCCTAATGAGCTTTGGTCAACACACACACGCACGCACGCACACGCAGTCACATAATTGTGATTAAAATAAGGAGAGAATTAATTTTGCTTCATAGAGACGAATGAAGGAGATACGAGATGAGATGCTGACCTTTTGTGTGTGGGGGGTGGGGGGTCAGTTAGCATGGTTAGCTCCTAGTACTTTCTTGCAATTAACTTTTTTTGTTGCTTCAACATGGATTAGAATAGAATGAAACAGAACAGAAGGATAGAAAAAAGAGGGAAGAAGAACAAAGGGGAAAAGATGACACGAGTAGATAATGGGGGACAAGATGAGAAAAGAGGGAAGAAAATGTACCGAGTCGAAAAGAGGGAGGAAGAGGAGATGGAGACAGGAAGACAAGAAAAAGAGGAAGAGAATAGAGGAAGAGACTAGAGGAGAAAAGAGGAAGGAGATGAAAGAAAATACAAGTAGAGGAGGAGGAGGAGGAGGAGGAGGTGGTGGTGTCAGGCTGTAAGCTGCGTCTGACAGCATGCAGGAGAGGTGTAATGACTTTAATTAAATACCATCCTGCCTTTACACTCCCTGTCACTCAGTTCTCATTCATCCGTCCCTTCTCTTTTCAACTTTCTCTCTTCCTGCCGTTTCCATGCTGAGATGAACCCCCCCCCTCCCAACACACACACGCACACACACACACACACACACACACACACACACACACACACACACACACAGAGTCCTTGGAAAGTAGAACTGAGACTGAGGGTTTAGTCTATTTCAGTCCAGAACTTGTCTTTATTTTGTGTCTATCAGCCTCTTTTTTTTAATCCCGCCTCTCTCCGGAGACTCTAATCAGGTCAAAGACAAATGCAACATTATTAAAATTAATTTATACTTGTCATACTTTTTTTTTGTGTGAGAAGTCGTGTGCACGTGTCTTTGTATGTGTGTGTACATACTTAAGCTGTGCAGCATCAACATGGAATAATAAAGCAGTCGTTGGAATCAGCGTTTCCGCACTAAATCCACTGGCAGTAATTCTCCCGCAGATGAAAAGCCATCAGTTGGCTGCGGGTGAAGAAACGATCCTTCAACTAATTAAGCTCAAAGTTGCCGTCGCAGCCAAAATTTTCCTCAGTCGTTGTTCCGCAAGAGAGAAAGGCGGGAAGAAAGACAGCAGGATGAGTGCAATTCTTTTCCTCTCTGATCTGCTAAATTTACATTGGGCGACCTAATTGGAGTTAAATCCAACCAAAATCTGTGTCTCTGTTTTTACTCTGCCCAAATTCTGCGTACCTGGAAGGTGTGATGAGATGAAGCTCAGGAATTTAAATATATATATCTATACAAATGTAACTATCTACTATCATGGCTAGCATTTGTTGTGCTGACGACTGCAAACATTGCCTTCTAAAGTTCTATTCACTGTCTCATTCACTTCACAACAAAGAGCTGTGACAAGTATAAGTTCTGCTGAGGAGAAGCTGCAGGACAGAGTCAGTGTCTAACTGTGCTATAACTGCACAACTAATTCTAATACTAATTCTAATATTAAATAATTCTAATAAACTAACTAATAGGATGAAGAACGCATGGTGTCTTAAAGTCTGCATCCTTATTCACAATTAATCGCTCAATCTGTCAATCACAAGTTCCCTAAACCTAAAGTGACATCGTCAAATTGCTTCTTTTATCCAACCAACAGTCCAAAACCCAAAGACTCTTTATTTACCGTCAAAGTTTATATATTCACATTGAGCATACGACATTGTTGTTGTGTTAATGTTTGTGTAGCTGCTGTCTCCCACATTAACACGTCTGTCCAAAACAATCACAGGTTCGTCAGCAGAAAGACATCAATCAAAACTAAAGTTTCTACTTTCCAATGACGTAGAACACTTCCAATATTTGGAAAATGAATTGAGGATTTTAGTGGTGTTTTACACACACACACACAGACACAGACACACACACACACACACACACACACACACACACATCCTGCATGGTGGTCTAAGGCTGGCTGTGAAAACTAGACTGACAGCCAAAAGCTTCATTCTCATCAAGAGATTATTATACTCATTAACTTCAATACACACACACGCACGCACGCACGCACGCACGCACGCACGACCTCTGAATCACTGTAATGTAAATGTATTTACTTCTCCGCTGTGTCAGCACATATCTGACACAACATGATCAAACAGCTGTCGACTCGTGGAGGACAACACAAGGTGTCAAAGAAAAAAAAAATATAACATGAATTTCAATTGGGCCACATAACTAAACACACACCATCTGGTTGACAACAGTGCAGATGTGGTAACATAGCAGGGTCATAATTACTGTGCATGACGACATTTTTGTGTTTTAATTAGTTGAGTGTATATTCATGTCAGTTGTGCAGTAATCTTGCTCTGCTTACTGTCTCGCACCTGACAATCACAACACAACGTGGAAGTCTCCTCCACGTTGGAAATAATGCAACAACAACACTTCACTTTACTGAAGAAGTCCTTATTGTCACATGCAGGTCATTGTATTTAAGGGCTCTTTCTTTATACTTAAAGTAAGCAGTAAGTCACAGTGGTTTAAACAGTCAAACAAGCAATTTATTAGAAATCTAAGTCAAATCATCTTAATTTGATTTTTCAAATAGACAAACCCTCGTTTACAGTGACAGATTACAATGAAGGTGCAAACAAATAGAAGACTGGTGGACACCTGATTTTACATACGCAGACACTCGGCTGGTACACCCACCTGTGTCGTGCTGTTTCCCAGTTAGCCTTGTTTGATGGGAGGGGAGCATTTCTAATTTCACCAGTTCTGTTGTGCTTGCTAATAGCTGTGTTGCCTCCAGGACTGTGCAGTGTTCTGTAGACGTCCCGTCTATGGACAGCAGGTGATCTCCAGCATGCAATGCTCCACATCTGGTAAAGGACAGAGAGGGAGAATGATGAAGGAGTCTTACTACAACAAAACGCAGGAGGAAGAAATACAATGCAAATGGTTTCTTTGCTGTTTCAGAAATACTCTGCTTTGATTTCATCCTGATTGAAAACTACGTACTTATGCTACACTAGTTAGCCTGATTAGCTCAGATCAGCCTGTTGTCTGAATTTCACACTGTGGATCACATTTGAAAACAACCATGTGGGAAAGAATAGTGCCAGAACGTGGACCTCCACAGTCAACCTGTTTAGTTGACGGAGGTTATTTTAGTGCTCGTTTTAGCTCTGACACAAGTTCAAGTGCTTCATGTATATTTCAGAGCCAGACTGAGGCTCGGGGCAATATCCTGTCTCCTACTGTCTGTGTTAGTTATAGGGCTTGACACAGCCTGTGTGTGTGTGTGTGTGTCTGAGTCTGTTTGCATGTCTTAGAGACAGAATATATTACATAAATATGTAACTGTTGCAACTGCACAGGCCTGGCTTCAGAAGTGGGAGGGGGCAAAGTGAAGTAAAAAAAAAAAAACTATGTATGTAAATGCTACTTCCTGCATTCATAGATATTTATATTGATCTAACATGTCACCTTCAGCTGAAAAAGATGCAGAGCTCTGTATTTTTTATTTTTTTTGTAGCTTATAGCTAAGAGCGTGTGGTGCATGTAAGCAAACGTATATTGTGCATGAGAGTGTGTGTGTGTGTGTGTGTGTGTACCTGTCCACCACGCTGCCAGGTTTAACCCGGTCGATGACAATGACCTGCTTGTTTCGATGGTTGGCCGAGGTCAGGGTGATACCCAGCATCGCTCCTGGAGACTTCGCAATTTCCACTAATAGCGGCCCGGAGGCGTTCGTTACTGTGTCTGATTCGGGGAAAACGTTTCACATTTGAATCATTTTGCTCTTTAGTGTGATCTGTTGCTCCTGCACAGATGAAAACAAACTGCAGGGACGTAGCAGATATACCTTTCAGTTTCTGCATCACCAGCATTACAGACAGTATTCTAGCAGATGAGCTTGAAGCTAAACAAAACAGCCACCAAATGTGACGACCAGGAGATTCATTGCAGTGCATTCTGGGTGAGTCAAATTGAGTCTTTATACCCAGAAAAAAGGCAGAACTCAGCCGGCGGCGGCAGAAAATACCAACACAAATACCACAAAGAAAACGCCCAATCTTTAATTTCAGTGGCATTTTAGAAGTCGGGAAACTTCAGCCCAAAGCTTTCCTTCATGTCCGAGTCTGGTGTGAGTGTGTGAGAGAGCGTGTCTGTGTGTGAGTGTGTATGTCTGTGTGTGAGAGTCTTTGTGTTTGTGTGTGAGAGTGTGTGTGTGAGTGTGTGTTTGTGTGCGAGTCTGTGAGTGAGTGAGTGAGTGAGTGTGTGTGTGTTTGTGTGTGTAAGTGTGTGTGTGAGAGAGAATCTGTGTGTGAGTGAGTGTATGT
Organism: Nannoperca obscura; assembly: GCA_036024295.1. Classification (NCBI taxonomy): domain Eukaryota; kingdom Metazoa; phylum Chordata; class Actinopteri; order Centrarchiformes; family Percichthyidae; genus Nannoperca; species Nannoperca obscura. The sequence continues at coordinate 6,266 of JAVQJL010019116.1, read as the reverse complement.
GTCTGTGTGTGAGAGTCGGTGTGTGTTTGTGTGTGAGTAAGTGTGTGAGTCTGTGTGTGTGGTCTCTTACCCATGATAGTGACATCGTACTCTATCTGGAACAGGGCCTCCTGGCCGCACTGAGCCAACACGCTGAGGGCGTCGCTGTGGTTGGCGTTGTGCAGCGGTACACCATCCACACTGAGGAGACGATCACCAGGACGCAGTGTGCCTTCTCTGAGAGAACACACACACACACACGGTAAATAAAATACAGTGATTAGAGACGAGAACACAGAAACACAGTCAACCTGAACATTTGAGGCAAACCACCTTAGAAGAAACAATTAGACTGTCAGGAGTCTTTGGAATTGTGTTTTCCTCGTTACCTTTCTTTCTTACACATTTCCTCTTTAACTATCTTAAAAGTCTAACTCGCAGCTCATCACTGTGTTCTCTCCTTTAAAAACTGTTTCTATTTTATCACTCCCTCATACCTTCAGTCAATCAAGCTCAAAAGCGTATGTATTCTTGGGTAATGGCTGTTCTTGTATGAGACACGATGTACAGTGTGACAAAATGGCAGTGAACATTTATGGCAAAGAACTGACAGAACTTTAAATTGATGTCCACCCTTCTTTCCTTCTCTTTATTCTCTATTTTCTTCCAAATCTTTTTGCTTCATCTTACTCATTTCCTTGCTGTCCTGCTTGTTCCAAACTTCTCTCTTCTCCTACTGCCACGCCTCTCCGACTCTCTGATCTTATTCTCCTCTCTTCTATCCTCTCATCTGTCTTAGACTCGCAGGATCATTTCTCGTTAAGTTCATATGGAGGACAAACACAGCGGAAGCAGCACTGATATGACAGATGATACTGCTGTGCTTCAGTGTTCAAAATATTGAGATTAAACATCATGTCATGTGATGTGGTTTCATTTAAATGATGATTTTCAAAAAGTCCCTGGTTTGACAAAAACACTTTCACAACCTGGATGTTCAGTGTTCTAGAGGCACTCAGCAGCACATTTCAGGCAATTCTTTATTTCTCTGAAAATGGATAAGCATGCAGAGGGCTGCATTAAAAGAGCTGATAGATGCTTTACGCATGATGCCAGAGTGTGAGTAATACAGCGTTGCCAGCATACCAGCCACAAGTTGTCAAGTGTGACGCTGATGGCCCTGAAGCTTTTTACCAACATGATGCAAGCTAAGACGGCTGGAATTAGGTTGAATGAAAGAAGTCAAGTCAAAAAAGGTGATTACACAACTGAAAGACAAAGGCTTTGCCCTTCGAACGACCTGAAGAACAGATGGACAAGGACATAGTGAGAGTACAGTTCTTTTTACCATAAAAAAACCTGCAGGCCATACTCCAAGACCAAGCTCTAGAAACTTGAAAACACACACACACACACACAATATTAATAGGCACACCATCCATGGGTGTGATTTTAGAGTTAGGATGGATTTAACTGCATTTTAGGGTGGATTTCCTCTTTAAAGATCGCTCTAACTTAAGTTGATGGTTGAAACAAAGTCTTAAGGACTCCACTGACATTTAGTCTGCTTTAAGGCCCGCAGGCTCTATCTGTGGCTTTTCCTTCTGTTGATATGACGATGCAGTAAATGCAGTGATCCTGCAAAAAACACTTCCAGAGTTGCCGCTTTAATTCCCACTGGGTAATGCTAAAAAAATGTAGGCACTCTTGGGACTGTATGGTGCTGTGGATTAACTTTTCTCCAATTGGCATATAATAAATGGAATATAATGCAGCATGAAAATCGCATTCGTTTCTCCCTGACCCACATTTTGAAGAAGATTTTCTTTAAAAATGGTGTTAGATGAGCTTCAGGGTAAAATAACTCAATAGTAAGAGAATTGAATCTTGGTCTTGTCCCAGTCTGTCAATGTTTATGTGCACCTGCGAAGGATCAACTAGAACAAGGCCATGCATAATGTAAAACCAATAGTTCTGGTTGATCTGCAATCGATTTTGACAAAATAGTCCTTCCATAAAGCTCAAAGAACTGTCAAAGAAAGTTTCATCCAGTTATACTGCACGTGTCCTCATTTATTGCTGCATGCAATTATTTCACAGATAGTTGCCACGAGAATAAAAATAGCATCTCTCACATCTAAAGTCAGGCTTTAACTGATTGAAGCTGCATGCTCAGTGATCAGAGAAGGGAGTTACACTCTTCCCCAATCTTTTCCTTTCTTGGCTGGAGTAACAGTTAGAAAATGGGACTTTGTATGCAGTGAGATTTGTGTTAAATGAAAAGAAAACTACTAAAGTAATGAACAGCTTCAGTGCTTCTTGTCATAGATTATCCAGCTTTACTGGAGGGATGCACTTTCTTCCAAAAGGCCATAGCTCCATTCCCTAGTCCTTCTTTCAAGTTTCTCCTTGAATTTGTCTTAAGCTGTTGGGTGAAGTTAATTATTTAAGGTGCTTCTGTAAAAAAAACATTTGTCTCAAGTTTGGAGCATTTCGCCTCCAAACACTTTACAATTGTGAGATTAAACACCAAGAAACAATTACCTACTCGACTGAAGGGTTGAAGCTGCTGTTAGCAATCATTTCATGGTGTCAAGTGATTTTACAGCTGTTTGTAAAACGAACAACTGTTGTCAGAGGAGTTACAGGGAACAGATCCACAATTTCGTAAGCCGTGTTTTGCTCAACTTACTTTTGGAGAACTTATGGGTGCATATTTGACATTTTGCTGTTTAGCCACAGCCATAGAATAATGTACATTAATCTTTCTCTGCTGCACAACAAACAAATTTATAAAACTACCAACAATCCCCTCCAGAGCTAGACTTTATCTGCGAAGGCCGTGCTAAAATACCGCCAACAGTTCTTTTCAGTGCACCCAGTTAGCATACAAACACATTTCAAGTAATGACACGACAGAACTTTTTGTTTTCATACTGCCGTATTTATTGCAGCTCACGACAGCTTGTTTTTTTATTTGAGTTCAGGCCTTTTAGTCACTAAAAATAAAAAAAGATGTAGCTTCTTTGGCTGTCGTGGGGCTCTTGTTGAGTCTTCTCGCGACCACAACATGTGCAACAACTTAAGATGGCTGCTTCTTCTACTCCTCAAACAGGAAGTGGAAGAGGCCAACTGTCTGTGGGCCCACCACCTGGGATCCTCCTACTTCTTCTTCAAGTTTTATGGAGTTGCCAAACAATGCTTTTGGTGCATTACTGCCACCAACTGGTAAGGAGCGTGAATCGGATCTAATCTGGTTTTATCCAATGTTTTCTTCTTAATAGTAGAGAAAACACTCTCCCATTATTTGTATGTTTGTGTAAAATTTTAATTGTTTAGTTATTTCATTTGTTTAATTCTTTTATTTCTCCGTGTTTCCACAACTTTTAGTGCTCATTTTATTGTATTTTGCATCATCATTTTTCCTTTGAATATGAGGTCTGAATTTCTGTAGATGGCGCTCTTTTCTCTTTGTGTTAAATTCACTGCACACACACACACACACCTTTTTGCATTAGAGTATTTTATCCACAAGGATTTTTTTGTAAGAAATCGTGCACTGGATGTACAGAAGGTTGAATCACTGCTGCCTCACATCAGTTAAACAGCTGCAAAGCTGACATTTACATGAAAATGTCATGGATTATTACTTAAACATGAAGCCGGAGACAGACGCACGATGACAACATTAAACGGATATGAGGTGATTCATGCCGCTGCTGCAATGAGTAACACATAACTGTCAACATACCAGTGACAGTGACAGGAAATGACACCGTTATCCTTGGGGTTTATTCCCATGAAGGCACAGACAAATCTCCCAGACTCTTGACTTGAACTGGCCAAGCTGTGCCACTGTTAGTTTAAACTCAGTGGAGGCCAGCGCTCGTCTGGCTTTTATTTCCTAGACTGTTTTTGGACGTCATTGCCCTTTTCACCCTGAAAAAAGACACACAATCCCTCTCTCTGTCTCTGACTGTAAGTGTTTCTCAGTATACTTAAGTACATATAGTATGTGTGTGTTTGTTTCTATGAGTATTCATGCGTGGTTGCATGTACAGTATATATATATATATATATATATATATATATATAAAATATAATGGTTGCACGGTCATGCAGTCAGTGCTACCTGTCTGCAGGACCTCCTGGCCTGACATAGGTGACCACTAGGGGGCGTGACTTGTGCCAGTCTTCGTGGGTACCACCTGCAAGAAGAGTACAGGTTAAAGGTGATCACACTTACAAACTACAAACCATCACTTTCTTTTTTTGTTTCCATTCAGTATGAGAAGTACAGAAACTTGCTTTACAGTGAAGAATTTATTGATTTAGTCTTTTGGTCAAAATGACGTCACTGTACTGGAAACAGTGACATCATTGTCAGTGTAGCATGGTTTCCAACTGGAATTGTTCTCTATTTTCCTATTTTCACAGCTTCACTTGACTTTTTTCAGTCCCAACACAGATAACTGATGGAATCTCTTTATTTCTTTACAAGGCAGGAAACAGTCTCACACCATTCCAGCAGGGTGCCATGTCAATCATAACCGTCCATATAGTTCTCTGAACACTCATCAATTGGCTAATTTTACTGATGGTTACCTCTCATGACGTAACCAAAGCTGTTCCCCTCCTTGTGCAAACAGATGTCGATTGTCTTGGATATAACCCCTGAGGAGCTGTCTGGTGCTGAGAGAGAGAGAGAGAGAGAGAGAGAGAGGGAATAGGTACTTTAATGAAAGAGTAAGAAAAGCTATTCATACTGTAGCTGGTAAGTAGTAGAAAATAATATAATAAAAATCATTTTCTTCTGTTGCTTCATAATCAAGAACACTTAAGCGTTTGTTAACATACACACATACATTCTACTAATGGGACATGAAGATGAATCAAGTTCTTCTAATGTGCTTTCTGTATTAACAGCCGACAGACAGAGCATGAAAGGAAATGCATGGGTTTGCGTTGATACAATTAGTTAAATAGTTTGCTCGTCCGAAAAGCCTTTAATCGCATGCATCGATGCCTCAAACACTGCACAGCAGTTTGTGATACTATGGCACCGAATATTAAGTCATCACAGCGGTAATAATTGCATCCTTTACTATCGCCAGGTAAGCAGTAGAATCACGGAGTTCCCATCATGCAGTGCATTGCTGGATGGCTTCATATTGCGTTTGAAAACCCTGAGACGCAGTGAGGAGGATACTGGGCTGGAAAACGAGTGTGGAGTTGAACTAACGTACCTGTAGGGGGCAGTTCATACTCCACCTCCAGCAGAACTCTCTCTCCTACGTTCTTCAGTAAGCTGATTATCTCTTCATGCCGCAGTTTGGTCAGATTGATGCCGTTCACTGACTTTATGTAGTCGCCGACATTCAGCTGGTCACTCCTGCACAGAGAAGGGATGAAGGCACGTGAACGCCTGCATCAGTGACATTCAGGCGTACAGTGTTTTGAACTTTTTGCAGCAAGGTTTTTCACTTCGTATTACAGAATGTCAAGAAAGTCTTTATTCTTCCCCTTCTTGTTCACTGGCGTTGCACCCACCTGGCCGCCAGTCCTCCAGGCCGTAGGTTGGATACCCGCGGCTTCCCGTCCTTGTCGGTTCCTCCTGAGATGGTGAGGCCCAGTGTGCTTCCTTCTTTCTTCACCAGCTCCACCATGGTCACCCCCCGCAGAGCTTCTAACCAAAAACACACATGCACATAAAGACAAATACACACACACACACAAAACAGGGAGAGAAGGACGTATCAACACACACACACAGATATACGTACACAGACACTCAAACCCACACACAGTAGATAGAGAGAAGAAGTTAGTGGCTGCCCTCTGTCCATTCTGATTCTCGGATTAAAGGAAAGCCGAGATACAAGAAAGATAAACCAGAAGACGTGCTTTGCTGCTGTGTCCTTGAGTGAGACACTGAGTCCCTGTATGCTCTTCATAAGACAGTCAGCTGAAATGGCTAAAATGTAATTGTGAAGATCAGATCAGCATCAGTTAATGAGAATTAACAAAGCCTCATTGTTTCTTTGCATCATTCTACTTGAGATGTTCCTGACAGAGATGAAAAGGCCTTGAAAGCTTAAAGGACGTCATCAGTGACAGAAAATATGTACAACAATCTCAAGACTCCGAGTAATGTTCTGTGTATTAAAACTTGTGAAAAGGTAAAACAACACATGTTCCTGTGGAGATTTGGTTTCACTGTGAGGTTTGCAACATACACACACACACACACACACACACACACACACACACACACACACACACACACA